>JAPEIZ010350075.1:0-14513 GCA_026122275.1 Junonia oenone
GAATTCTTCCCTTATTTAATGAAAGAGATCAATTGTAACAATAATAAATTATTGTCTGAGATCAAACTTAACAATTAAAATAGTTATTTAAAAAAAACGTTTTTATAGGTCCACCGAAAAGACACCGATGTCTACCGAATGTACTAAAAGTGTAATTTAGTAATAATCTTAACATAAAAATATAATCTTTTTTCTATAATATTAATCAAATCGTCTCATAAGAAACGATTAAAAAAAGCCAACGCAGTATCATTGAAAAATAAATTTAAATAAAATAAATCCCTTTGTCCACCAAAAGTACTATGTCTTCTTGGTGGACATAATATTTTCATCCTCGGATGACGACTAAAAATGTTGATGATGCCTCTTGTGTAGTTCCAGCGGAGTTCCGGATCTTGAAGAAGTTGGTGAACATAAACTGTCGGAGTAAACATCAGAAAACTTAAGGCGTTTTCGACTTTTAAGGCCATGCAGGATCTTGGAGTATGTTGGTTTTTCTAAATCATTGCTTTGAGTCTCAGTAACTGTTGGGCTCAACTTTTTCCTGTCTATCGAGTTGAGCAACTGTTGGACTATTGGAGTCCAGTTAGGACTCATTAATGGGCTTGGTAGACTTGGTAAGGGGCTGGGAATAGAAGACTGAACTGGGGTGGGAGCAGGTATTTCAGCGTGCAAAGTGGGTAGTGTTAAGTCAAGACTTATACAACCTGAGTCATAGTGATGACATTTGGCACTTGGATGGCAAGTTATGCAGCTTAGTCTTCGGAAGTGGGGGGTTGTTGGTTCGAGTTTGTCCCATGTAACTTGTTGCACCTGCATAGTACCACGAAAATTCAAAACTGCGATATACGCCCTATATCGCAGTTTTGAATTTTAATTTCAATGTCTTTTGCAACAGTATCGTCAATTTTAATTACTTTGATTCTTTTACAGTTCTCATTCACACATTCTATTAACTCATCAGTGTTCATAGAATATGTGAATGACGAGATTCAGCCCTGGAGGTTGATTTTGATGAAAATAAAGTGGATGGGCTTGTTGATGAAAAACATAACCATCCACTTTATTTTCATCAAAATCCCACAGTTTTGTTTTGTTTCTTTAGTCTATCTCTACGTGATTTCTCCTTTCTCCATTTGTTTCGTAGTTGTCTTTGCTGTCTATGTAATAAGTCATCTTTTGTCTTTATTTCTCCTTGTGATATTTTCCTATGATAGTACTCTCTATCCTTCTTCCGCTTTTCTTCTAATGCTACTGGATCTTTCTTCAATTTTTATCTTGCTCTCTTCATACTTAACTTCTTCTGTTCGCGTCTTCTTTTCTTCTTCTCATCTTCAATCAATTTATTTCTAGTTCTAGTCATTGTCTGTGGATAAAAAAGAGGGAGCCTAAGCAAGGCACAAAGCACAAACAAAAGTATTTATTATTAAAGTGGAATACACATTTTTTACGTATAAGTCAACTTCAAGCCGACATGTTAAGTCATTATATAGAGATAATCTGACTTCACCCTGAATATGATTTTTGAATGCGATGGAAACATATCGGTTAAGTAGCTGACTTTATGCGTGTACGTATATTATTGATTTTATACTGCTAATAAATAAAGAAACAGCGAACATGGCACTTTCGACGTAAAACGCCAAAAACAGTATAAGTAATAATAATATTATTCGTAAAAACCGCCTCCCGAATGCAATATTTGTATTATGCAGTTAAATATCTCATTCGCATTAACAACCACATGCAAAACCAGAGTGCACAAAGCAAAAATAAAATATTTTATTCACTCGGTGGACATTCATCTTTTTGGTGGACACAAATTCCACCGAAAAGATGTCTACCAAATGGATTTTTTTGAGAAATTATTTAATTCCAAGCATTATTTTGAGGTTTTGTTAAATTTCAAAAGTATTTTTAGATAAATACTTTAGAAATCTAACACATAACGTAAAGTTTTGAATTATTAAGGTTTTACTTACCAAAATAAACAAGGAACCGAAAAGATACACTCAACTTTGACACCACTAGATATTTTTAAACAAGGAGCAATAACTTCGTTCGTATGCGAGCTGCGTCAAAATGGCGCTGCGCGTGATCAGCTGAGTATTGGACGCGTTCGTGAATAACGTTCCGTTTACAAAATTTTATTATTTTCATAATAATTTTTATAAATGAATTAAGTCCACCAAAAAGATGTAAATTTTAGTAACAATATTGCAACGTACAAAAAGTGTTTTTATTTTAATAAGTTATTTTTAGTTTTCAGTTATTAAAGTAATTAGAATATCTATTTTGGGAAAAGATATTCAAAAGTTCACTTTACATAACAGTTTTCATTATATGATCTAATTTGTACGAAGAGGGAGAGCGGTAACAGCCCACCGAAGCGGACTTTTCTTTCGTAATTGTTTAGTAATTACTTTATTTTAATTTTATTTGTAATAACGAATATATATTTTAAATTATTTAATGGTTATCTATACTATAAAAAAAATAAACATGGTATTTTATTTACATTTGAATTTTTTTTCTGCTAGTAACATAATTTTAGGCGGTTATGACAATGACCCTTATAATACTGTCATACTGAATAATAAAACTATTTAATAAATGTTTTGTTTAATTTGTCTTCACCTAATATGACAACCCTACCAAAATAGAGGCTTTGTCTCTGTATACTATATCTACTCTGTGCTAATATTGTAGAGGCTCATTTTCATGTGACGTTTGACGCTTATTTCTAATATAGTATACAAACAGTATTAAATAGTAAAGTTCTCGTTACATTCTGTTTAATTCTTATCACGTGACCGAATTTGACGCTACAAACCAGCGTCAAGCGTCACATGAAAATGCACCCTAACTATTCCAGTATTAGCTGATAAACGGGCTCAGCTTGTTAGTCTCTATGTCACGATAGGTAACGTGCAAAACGAATGACGTCATATCGTGTCGCGTCAAACAATCTTACCATGGCACGTTAAGTTTTCTTAAAACGGTATTCTCTCAGCACACGTCTTAAAAACGTTAGGAATAGCATAGACACGATTCGTTTATATTGACGGTCGTTTAAAAAACGTTACCGGTTTATTTTTTATTACTTATTTGACAGCACAGAAAAGCCATGTAACGTGGCATTTCGATCTCACAATGTCATAGAGAATACGGTTTTAAGCCAATAACGTATTTCGAGATAGAATACGTTTCGATTTGGCATAGAGAATAACGATATTTACAAATCTGTTTCTGCCTTTACATTTTAAGTGAGAATTTTCTTGAATTATTAATATAATTATAAGATTATAATATTTATGTTAAATAAAAAAATTATGTGACATAAATGAAATGTCTATTATTGTTAATAACATTTTTGGTATTGTTAAATACAATTAACTTTATAAAATAAACATTATTAATTAACTATAGGGAATGTTCTGAGGGAGTTATTGTAGCTTTAAATTTGAATACGCAAATAAAATCATACCAATACAATTTTTGTTATCTATTTGAGTAAAAAATATAATCAAATTATTTAAAACATATTTATTACAATGTATTAAGTTTATTCGATACATCATCGTTTCATTTTTTGTCTTATAATATAATTTTAATTATTAACTATTTAAAAATATATATTTTACCTATCAAAATATCGAAAAAACGACTTATATGCAAGAGTGAAATAAAAAAAATCATCTTTTTATATAAAGAAATGGTAACAGTAGGTAGGTATAATATGGTATAATGATTTATAAAATTAGTTAATTATTTTTACTCCTAATTTATTTTCTTGATTTAATGCTTGAGTTTATAATTGTTTTAGATTTTAATAAAATTGTAGATATCAAATACCCATCATTTCTTGATTTTTAGATAAGTAGGTAAAGTAAAACGCAAACTGCTGATTTGAAACGCGATATATTCGATATCAATGTTAGCATTATCAAGTTCAAAATCGTATTTTAAAAGTAACGATTGTATTTTAAACCACTGAACCAATACTGGGCAAAATTCGAAATAATATACGTGATGTATTCGCCTTTAAACAGTAATTTTGAACTTTTGCACTCTGAGTAATTAAGTTAAAATAATGTTCTTTATTATACAACATGAGATTTATTAAAATTCGAATAGAAGTGTATCTAAATAATATCTATATTATTTTAAATCTTAGTTTCTAAATAAATTACTTTGGTCATGTATGTATGCTATATTTTCTATTTACAATATTAACAATTATTTACACATGTTTAAGACTCGTAAGGTTGGCGCCACACTTTCGCGCCTATTCTTAGTTTCACATCCAGTTTTTTAAAAAAATACCCACAAAAGCATGAATAGGTACAAACGAATTTTCGGTAGCGAATTCGTAACAATTTGTAGCTTTAAAAAAACCATAGACAAATAGTGTTGTAATTTTAAAATATAAAAATATCGATATATGTACTTTTTTATTCGATTCAATTCGATCTTTGAACAAGTATTAAAATTATACATTAAAAAATTTCTGTCACCTGAGTTAACCACAGCCAACCCAAACGCAAAAGATTTTTTTAATATATCTACAGAATATACTAAAACGATTTGTCTATGGGGCTTCAAATTGACATTTTTTCAAGATCTATCCTTAACCAGATAAAATTATCAACGAATGGTCCCACGCAACCAGTGCGGCAATACAATTATAATTTTGTTGGTTTATCTTTTAACGGGTTACGTTTATCGACATAATGTGGGGAATTCGAAGACTGGCCAACAGTCCTACTTCCCCACGTTGTTCTGCGAGCTACGGGATTATTTTTGCAGAATTTCAAAAGGTTGCCATACGCCGCTCTATATTGTCTATTGGTCGCTGCGTATATGAGCGGGTTTATGACGCTGGAAGCCCATGCCAGTATGGAGGCTATGATGTGCAGCCATGGATATGTGATCCCATCGTCAGCTACGTTCATTATCATGAGGGGAAGGAAACAAGCAAGGAAACACAGGAATATGGTTAACATTAATGTAGTTAGGCGAGAGTCTTCCTCCTTTTCTTTTGCTGTTTGACCGCTTAATTTGCTGTAAAGAGAAAAATTAGTTGAGTTATTTAATTTTATATACTTAATTATCTTAATTTTAACCTTATTTCTCTATTAAAATATTTTTGGTAAAGAAAAAAAGAGAAAAACATCTACACAGTCACACCATCCATTATAAATAGTATTTACTGTACCATCATGGGTTAATAATACTAGTTTAAAAAATCAAAGACAATTTATAAATCACTAATTTATAAACGAATTATACACGGCCTTAAATCTTTTATTGACCGTGACTTCGTTCGCCCTATATTAAATACGTTCGATTAATTGTAATTATGGTATTCTCGTAGGAACATTAAAATTTTTCACATAAAATGCAGCCAATATCCTAATATCATTTAACTTGAAGCCAAATCGGTTCAGCGGTATGCCGTGACGAAACAAACATGCAAATGTCCAGCCTTACCGCCTTTATCATACCTATTTGAAAAGTTCTCAAAAACCATATTTCTTGTTTTTTTACACATAGTACATGCACAGATATCTCACCCACATACACACCTGCGTCCTTCCAATTTTCTTTTGCTCTCCCGAACCCTCCAATATATGCAGGAGTAGGACACGATGATGACCACGCAGGGCAACGCGAAACCGAACACGAAGAGGTACTTCTTAGGGCTTTTGCCATCTTTGGGTAGGATGGTACAAGAAAACGTGTTCGCCTCCAGGCCTAAATGACCCCAGATGCCTAGAAGTGGGGGTATCTGAAAAAAAGGTGGTAAGGGTTAAAATTATGATCATTATGTTTAAAAACTACCACTGACGGATAGTGACAGTTTTGTATTTTAATATGATTTCTGGAAAAACGTAAAAGTTTTCGAAGTAGAATTTATTCGGATCTTTCAGGTTTTTCCACGGCGATATTACATGAATCATTTGATCTTTGTATGAACTTATAAATTATCTCCAACAGACAGTATTTACGTTTTATCGTTAAATAAAACGATACACAAACGTAAAATTTTAAGTTCCAAAAATACATTCGATATTCATATGCAGTACCTACGCGTTCTTATTCCGCGCCGACCTCACCCGTTGAATGCACAATTACATTTTTAGGTAGGGCTGGCAAATTTGAATAGTCAAAAATAATACAAAAGAAATCAAAACATGCCTTCCTTGTTATGACATACATTTCGTTAAGTTTTAATGTTGCTTTTAAGAGTTTTTAAACTCTCTCGTGGTATTTTTGTAATTTTGAAACGAAGTAAATTTTTTCATGTTTTGTTTCATAGAGATTATATTCGACAAAAATTCTAGATTATATTCGACAAAAATTCTGATTCATTGCGATAGCGATTGCAGTCTCAGACCTGAGTAACTGGTCTTACTAGCTGGCAACATAAAATTATTGTGAACATCGACACCGATTTGCTAGTGATGTCAGTCAATAAATCGCTGTAAATACTGAGAGAGATGGTAATGTGACATAGTGGAAAATTATGTACAAATTGAAAATGAAATAAAATGGCAAGCCAACACTCAAGGATCTGTTACATTTCCGTTGTCAGATCAATCTGAATATACCAATCGCAGCTATTATATAGGTACTTTAAGGACCAGGTGTATCGTCATAGTCGGTATGTGAATGTGTCTATTAGAAATTTTTGTGTTCAAATAAATCGCTTTATTGCTTTTGTAGTCTCTTTTCGCTCAAAATTCAATAAAATAGCGCCACAAATGACCGAGAGAAGATATCTCGTTCTGGTACTAAAAAGTATATACATATATCGCTGGGGATAGTGATGACCACGAAATAACATATGCCTAAAAGATCAAATTTTAAACTAACAATAAATATTACACCACGTTAAAAATTGGACCTTACAGCAAAATATTTAGCTAGTTTTTATCATATTATAATATATCGTAGCAGATTTGCCATAACGAACATTGTACGGTGATCACAACCAGTTGGCAGCCCTATTCCAGGGCCATTAAAATGCATTTACACCAGAAACAATTGGTCGAAATTGTACTGAACGGTTATCAACTGTTATTAACTTGGATTACGGAAATGGTGATGAATGAATGTTTAACAATTAGCGTTTTAAATGAAGGTACAGTGTGTGAGTTATAGGCGGAAGCGATTTTTGTACAGGACAATATTAAAAAAATGTATTTATATTTATTTTATGGTATATGAAATAAAGTTACACTCCTATTTACTCCTAATCTTTTAATTTACAAAATATAGTGTTATTCCTTAAATTAAGACATTATTATCTTTCGATTGGAAGCCTTGTTTTCGTTACTAGATATAATATACAAACAACAAAAGACCAACAAAATAAATATAAATGGTCATTAAATATATTTAAATGGCAAAAAAGGCCCCGACGAATTGAGAACCTTCTTCTTTTTGAAGCCACTTAAAAATACCACTTACACTACTCTTGTCAGTTAAATATTCCCTATATTGACATTAACATTACAACTTACTATCAAAAGAAGAATATAAAAAACGTAATTATAACCCTATCTGCCACAACAGAAAACTATTATTATCTATGAATAAAAAAAAATGATAATTAGCTATCCGGTCACAAATTAAAGCGGGACCCACACGGATGGGCCTAATTCGTCGCAATTAAACATATATCACACAACGTGTGGAAGTGCAATGAACTAATTCGACTTCCTTCATACTCCTGTGTTTGTTTGTCTGTGCGCTGGATACGGCGTGTATTATTATGTTTTGTGTATACGGAGAACTATTTAGGACAGATAATTAAGATAATGTATTTAAAGACAATGTAAAATTCATCTCAAACTTGTGTTTAAATGTATGTAATGTATGTAATATGTTTATTTTCTACTTATGAAAGACATATCTACTTTTATCTTAAGGTTTTGCAAATCAATCAGAAATTAACTCATTTTACAATCATCTTCAGGTCTCCCGTTTTAAAATCTCATTTGTTTGATATTCAAATATGCTTTGTGTTACATTAATAGTATAAAACATATTTATTAATGATAATTATATGTATTTGAACATTTTAATCAACTTAACATTTATATTCAAGCGACGTTTTTAAAATTGATGTTAAACTTTGATATCGAATGTATTGACGTGTGTTTCATAAATAGTTTCTAACCAATATTATCCAATAGAAAGTAATAAATCATAATGTATTTTTAAAATAATTTATTTCAATAAATGATCGAATATTCGATTATTTGATCGAATAATCACATTGCAAATTTTACAGCTACGAAAAGATTTTTTTAATTTTCCTAAATTTTATTTGACTAGAAAAACATAGTACCATAATCGGATCATCTATCAAAGGTATTGTGTAAAAAAATTCAGGCAGTCGTTTAGCTCATCCCCTTACTAGCCTTGGGGCTAATTAGCTATGTTGTCTCAAAAGCTAGAGATATATAATTGCGGTTCGTTAGTCTCGCTAAAACTCAAGAACGGATGAACGGATTTATGTAATCTTGGTCTTGAAATGTTCGTGGAGGTCTAGGGAAAGTTTAAAAGATAAGAAAAATTTGAATAATTGCCGGGAAAACCCTAAAAACAGTCCTTTTTTTTTGTTACCGATACAAATGGTTCGTTTCGTTTGTTTTAAAATTATTTTATTTAAAACATTAGGTCTTTTATTTGTTGATTGAGGCAGTACGAAGTCTGCCGGGTCAGCTAGTTGTTAAATAAATAATTGTAGATATTGAGTGAACTCACCATTAGACCGAAAGACACGAGCCAGATCAGTAGAAGCTGTATCCAGATCTTGGTGGTCGTGTAGATCTGCGAGTACATGTCGTAGTACGCTATCAGGGTGTACCTGGAAAGAAAAATACTATTAACATTATCCGATAATAGGAAAGGAATATTTTTTACTGTTAATTTTTTGTTTGATGATTAACATTTAAATACAGTACTTACATAAGTAGTACATTTATCCATATGAAATAAAAATGAGGAATAGCACATGATTTGAATTACGAGATTGGGTTTTGTGAGTTCGTTATTGCTAATTAAATTGTACCAAAAATTTTATTACTACAGTGTCACTAAACAAGACATAAAGTGAAACTTGAAAACCCTGTTAATACGTTTTTAACAACATAAATAGTTCCAGAAAGTACTATTGAAAACAGTTGGAAAAAACAGTTGGAATAACCCGAAAGAAATCCTTTTTTCTTAAGTGAGTTGGAATAACCCAAAGGAGATCCTTTGTTTCTTAACACTGTTATATGTTATATTATTGTTTAAACAAAAAATAAATATTTTAACCGTTGAAAGACGGTTAATAGTGTTACAACTTACAACGAAGTGGATCGAATTAACGATACCCGCAGTCACGGTAAATTATTGTAGTTTTTATTGACTCCAATGGGTAAAAAGTTTTCGACAAAAAATTTACTGTGGCAAAATTCGTCATCTCTTGTAATTTCATAAAACTATAAATTAGTTATAGAAAACAACATTTTAATTTTATTTAAATATTATGTTTTTCTATGTTAATGGAAAAAGACTAAAAAATCAAATTCATCAATTGATTATTATTAATGTTCCTAAAATCAATCAATTAAATTGCTAAATAAGCAATTTTGTTTCCTTATGCGATATACTTTTTTCAGCTCGTTTTTATTTGATGGATGAATGTATGTATAGCTTTTCAAATAAAAATAAAAAAATCGTTTTACACGTAAAGAATTTATGAGAATTGAGAACCTCTTCCTTTTTGAAGTCAATAACTTCAAATTTTTTTTTAATTATTTCATTAAAAAAAAATAATAATGTTACAAACAGACACCCCAATTGAAGTTTGATTATATTCATATAGATTAAACTTTAAGTTGGAAGTGTTATCGGCATTTAAAAAGCACTCAAACCGTGAGAAACAGCTGTTTGCTCAGGATAAGATAAGAAATTAGTTTGTCCCGATCACTACACTAGTACCCTACTGTTGGTTTACTTGTAATTGTTTAGTAACACTGCGTAATATAATTTTGATAGTACAGTAAGACCCCGCTTAACGCAGGTTCGGTTTAGCGCTCTTTTACTTCAAACCCGGGCTTTGTTTTTACAATACATGTTTTTATTTTTGTGGGAAATAAATTATTGCTTTTATTTTTTTTATAATTATCAAATTTTCTCTGTGTATTTAATTTTTTTTTAAATAATTATCAAATTTTCTCCATGTTCTGCATATCAATTAAGATGCCTCGTTTAGCGCTTTTTCGCATTACGCTCTACTTTGATGGAACTTGTACCCGACGTTAAGCGAGGTCTTATTTTATCCTCCTTTTGCGGAACATAGCACTACTAACTTTTGCTCAAGACTCCGGCCGTGTGGATGTCGTTTATCGTTGTAGGTAAAAACGTTGTTCTTTAATTCCTTTTGGAGCAGAAGATTGTTCCGGGATAAAAAATCCTATTATTTAATTTGAGCACAGCTCATTGTTCCGGAATAAGAAATATCTTATTATTAAACTTGGCTTCTAACTTTACATCTGCGGTGTGAAAGCGGAACAAATAAAGATACAAACTTACTTTAGTATTTATAATATACCGATCTTTAAAAAGTAGGTTTTTAAATAATTCGAGTTAGTTTTATGTATGAACGTGTCGACCCGTATCTTTTTTGAGCCGATTTCAAATTATTCATATTTTTTTGATAACACAACAATAGTATAATAATTGAATATTTATGTTGGCGACATATTAATTTTATTAAAATTGCTTTAGTAGATAGTTATTTATTAAACGAATAAAAATTAATAAAACATTACAATAAGAGTAGCAGATGACGTGATTACTCAGTTTTATTTTTACCGACTGATACTTCATCCTCTTTTAAAATTAGTTAATATATTATTCTTCTATTAAAGTAGTACATTAGTAATATAGAAATATTATGGCACTTTCGCACGTCTCCACGTCCAGATGAAAGTGTGCCGCAATATGGAGAAATAAGACGCAATAAGAAGCAATGGGATGCAATGCGAGCGAGGGATTCACAGAGGCTCCTTTATGCGGCGGCTACTGACCCGCTCTCGTCAATGGGTTTATTTTTATGGTGAATAGCATGGTGTGAGTTATGGTGGGATAGCGTTTTTGTCAATTGGTATATGGTATGGTATGGTATGGTATGGTAGGTATGCGTTGACTTGAGAGCATTATCATAATCTGTGTTTGTGTGTGTAATTTTGAAGTAAGTAAGTACACGTAAAAACAGCGAATGTCACAATTTTATTTATTTCTTAGTGTTTCTTAAGAATACGTTTTAAGTTAATAATTTTCATAGAAATGATATCAACTAAATTCAATTAACTCATTATTATTTGGACAATCTCCGTTCTTTATGTTTAGGTACTCTTCAATTTACCAAACTCAATACTTAATACCTTTGTCGTTTTGCTTCAGTTGTACCTAGTTTGAAGCGCTAAATCTTATGAGGTACTTTTTTTTGGCGCAGGGTAAATTTCCATAGATACTCGACTCCACCTCGAGGTCGTGTTACGTGTTACGTGAGATTGCACTCACTAAAATTCCCTGCGATGGCCGCCATCAGCACGGAAACGGAGAGGCTGCGGAATCGCTTTCGCATGCGCATGCGCTGCTTCTCCCGCGAAATCTTATGACTTAGGGCAAACGCACTGATATTTATGAATTTAGTTCACTTTTATTGCTGTGTAAACAGCTTTGTGGCGAAAGTAATACACATGTAGTGTAACAATAAAGTATGCTGACACATGTTGATGTACCAATATTCGATAGAATCGGTTCACGTGATATCGACTGAATTGAAAATTGATTTTATTCAGATGCGTAATGGCGTATATTGATCATAAAAAATATAGTTAGAGGAATGAAATGAAATATTAGTCATAAAATAAAATGAATAGGTTTATGCTGAATTGGCATTATTATTTTAATTGGAATTAGGGTTGCCAACCGTACTCTAAAATAGAGTATTGTACTCTAGGTATATCTGGCAAGCTTACTCTATAATCCTCAACACTAGTAGAGTAAAATACTCTTTTTTTTTATTTATTAAAAATTCTTTATTTAGGTATATGAATAATTTAGAGTTGTAATTTTTGTACAAATATTATTTTCAAAATAATGAAAAATTATTCAACATTCGTACTCTTTAATTATACTCTATTTTTGTAATAAAGGTTGACAACCCTAATTGGAATATAAACAATAGTTGTTAAAGGTGAATGTATTGTCATTAATCATTGTAAAATCTGTTCCACGTGTGATATCTGGTCGAATTTATTGTCATTACACTAATTTCGAAATGTAGTTCAGAGTTCAGACAACATTATTACTTAAGCACATTTTCATGTTTAATATTAAAAATTAGATAAATATGAGACTTTATAGTTTATTTAGTATTTATTCATTTATTCAAGTACATCATTAGTATTATTCTTCATTAAACAAGATTACTACTTAATTACGATTTTCTTTGTAAAACATCGTAACGTACAGACAGTAACCTCAATTCTTTATGCTGTATGAATATGTACGAGTCCACGCATGATAGATGATCATAATTAGTTTTTTCAAGACTACATGTAACTGATTTTCATGCGCCATAAATCTTAAAAACTGTGTCACTGAATTTATATTAGCACGCTTTCATCTTGAAGTATTCTAATATTATTCATAATTAATGTTTTGTCGGACAATACTTTATATAAAAGTACTTATTTTATCATCACGATAGTTATTAAGTACTGTTCCTGGAAGTGAATACTGTAACAACGGATTAATTAAATACCTAAGTCAAAGCAAGTGAAGCTTCGGGTGGAAAATCTAGAGATTAATAATGTATTGAAAGAAAACTAATTGTTTATTTATTTTTTTCGTGTTACTCCACACGTGGAGCAACAAATAATTTTTTTTTTAAATATTAAAGAAAAATATTTTTAACTTAAATCACGTTAGGTATATAATTATAATAATTTTTATCATTTTTACAGCGGCTGCATCTATAGGTAGAATATGGTAGGTAACATTCGTTTGCCATGAATTAAAAAAATCTAAGAAAACAGTCGCAATACAATAAATCGGGTATAAAGACAAACATTAAAAGTAGGATGATAAAATTAGCCTTCCTATAATAAAATCAACAATTTCTTCTCTTTTCCCTTTTCCCGAAAGCGAAATCCCAGATTCGAGATTATTTCCTAACTCATGTTGCACTCTCATGCCTCTTGCATAGCGTCAGGGCACGGAAATTGATTGGATGTTTTAGGTCTGATTCAAAAAATTAAAGTTCTTTCTACTCGAACCACTCTAATGGAACGTAGGCACCTATTTCACAATCATTCATTTCTACTTAGTGAATAAATATTTTTTTAATGTGGCTTCGTAATTTGATGTAAAATGAATGATTCATTAATTACTGCTTTGTTAACATTTTATTGAATGTTGGCTTGTTTAAAACAATTTCGCGTGTAGTTTAGGCTAAAACAATAGACCCTGACCGTCGAAAACTTTGCCGTCATAGACGTCCTAGTCAAACTTAGAATGTAGCGTAGATACTACGGCTCTGCTCATATTGATAAAAATTTTATAAATAAATTGGATAAATAACTCTAAATTCCAAATAGTAATAAACAACACATTTAGAAAATCAGTATTTATTTGTTGGCGTGCAATTATGTGTGAAAATGCTTAGAAAGTGTGGTGTATGTTTTGCGTGGGACAATTAAAGCGGATTATAGAAATATTTGAAACTAATTTATCATCTTTACTAGCTTTACTAGCAGACAGCTGCGACTGCCTCTGCGAAGCAGGATTGATCTTCAAGTAACATAATTCGAGATCTTCACGATCGATATAATTTCGAATACACCCAATATCTTAAATTGTATTTATTTATTAAGAAGAATGTCTTATACCCCTACTTACTGATTATTTTTTTAATATTAAAATTATTCTATAAATTAAATCTTGAAAATAGTTACAGCCCCAACCAACATCTAAAAGTAAGCACCTATATCTGTCATTTAAGTAATAAGATACGTAATCCCTTATACCTATGGGTTTTCAATTTTTATTAGGTACCTATTTTATTAGTCACTCTCTTCACAACTTGAATGCGACTTAAAATGCTCATATCACTCAACACAATGCACTTAACTCAGAAACATGTTATAAACCTTGGAATAGAGAACGAAATGGAAATGGTTTAAGCGGGGATATACTCGTAGGTATTCAACTTTTTTTTCGTCTTAGAAAAACATCGTCTTCTTCATGCCAAGACATTTTTGTACCTACTTAATATTGAATGCCTCAAAGTTTTGTATTTATTGTGAAATATTATTAAAAAGGTCTGATATTGCAATGTCGTAGGTATCTTGTAACTTGTACACAGGGCCGTCTTTACCACTGGGCACAATAGGCACTTGCCCAGGGCCCCGCGATAGATGGGGCCCCCTAGCGCAAGT
>JAPEIZ010352179.1:0-24923 GCA_026122275.1 Junonia oenone
GATGCCACAGACAGACACACAGACACACAGACAAACATAGCGGTCAAACTTATAACACCCCTCTTTTTTGGTCGGGGCTTAAAAATTAGGACAAATAGCCAAGTGAAACGACCTATCAAATAATTCAATCAATTTAATTTTTGCTCAAGTGAAACGAAAAGGATTGTAGTTAACAATTGAAGACAGATGTTCTAAAGTCATGGTCGTTGAATAGTGACGACTATGACAAATATCCAACTTCAATGAGAAGAGAAAGAAGAAAATATTTTAAATCGTCATTTTACTATTAATATTTATCAGTGAACCGAGTAAATAACTTGACATCTAGACCAGATTTTTTTCAATGTGTGTCCTAATACAGTAAAAAGAGACTTTCATATTATTTTTTTCAAAACCGCTATTGTTCAACGATCACGATGAAAAGTAATCGTAGATCTGTTGCTTTTCTGGTTAATTTGTTAAAGAAGAAAAGAAGTGCTAATTCGTATGTGTTGTTGTGGTGCCGCAGGCAGAAATATTTTTAAATATTTTTACAGAACTTGTTTTATGTGTAGAGATATTATTCGTAAAGGCTTTCATTTTGTCTTAAAAATAGGACTACGTATTGTTTATATATCATTATACAGCATGCACTACAGTCCCAAAAACAGCGAAGTGGCATACAAAAATAACAAGGTTAAGTGAGTTGTTTTGCTGAAAAGTAACAACAGTACCTACTAATGAATTATTAAGCCTAAAGTATATCTTATTTTTAAAACACTGCTATTTAAAAATGAAAATTAAATTCATTCAGGTAATAACAGTATACAGAAGTTGAACGACATTCGTTGCTATCTTGTACCAATATCGAATAATATGAAATTGATATTTCGTCTTAAAAGGAGGAGACGGTAAATATACGAGTAATTCTAAAGCTATTCTTTGAAATACATATTATACATAAAAATATTTGAGTTCAAAATCTATTGGTGTTTTTTTTTAACTATAGAAATAAGTTTCAGGATTATTTCGAGCAAAAGTATTTTTTATCTTTGAAAACATATAACGCGACTTAATAAATGAACCGTAAAAAGTATATCAGTTTTAAAGTCTCTTTTCTTGACTCTTACAATAATATATTGAAATATTCCGAATTTTCAGATATAATAAAATCACTTGCGGTGGATTTCGCCATTTTGTTGAATCGTAAATCAGTCGACGTGAAATAAAATCCATATTTCACATTTGAAACGAAATTATGGAAAGTTAAATCGCCTTCCTTTTAAAACTCACTCTAGTATGATGAACTTTGAATTGTCAATTCTACGGAGAGGATTTTCGATTTTAGAGATCAGAAATGCAAATATGCGTTATTTACTAGTAACGCCTCTTATATTCCGAGCTTTGTCACACAGAATTAAATAGTTTTCGCAAATACCTACATATTAAACAGTTTTATTTTAAAAGGAAATCAAAGGTTTTCTATTCAATTAAATTTTCAATAGTCGAGACAGAAAGTAAATACGTAATCATTATTGTGTTGTTTTGTATTTGTTTATTTTTATAGAATCTGGGATTATTTATATACCATTTGAGTAATTAATTATTTTGTTTTAAATTTTTTTTTGTGAAATCATTTACTCTTACGACGTGTTGGCAATACAAGTTTGTCTTGAACTAGAACTTATCGTTATAGGTTTTAAAATACTGTTCGCGGCCTACAATTTACGAGGGATATAAATGATTTTATTATTATGACTAAAGTTAAAATCCGAACCGTAAAACCCGAGGACTCGATCGTAATCTCTATCGAGGGACGTCGCTTGGAGGCACAGGAGTTAGGATAAAGGTTTGCTGGTATTTACCGCTGACTTTGCTGGGGTCTGTGGTCTCCGCTTTATCTTTCGTGTATCGTTAAGATTACTTTTTATACGCTCAAGACTTTAATCATGCTTATACGTTAATAACGTACAATTTATTTGAATATTTATTTAATGGATGGATATAAAATTAAATCTTGGTTATGTACTTGTTTATGTATGTACTCAATAAAATATTAAACCGAAACTTTCTAATCGGAAGGTAATTTATAATCAATCAATCTTAAAATTTAGGCACGATTTTAGATCCACTGTTCTAGGCGATGTGTCAGTTTAGTCAGTCAGTTGATCTGTTTAATACAGGGCCTTGATTCTGAAAGTAAAATCACAACACAAACAAGTGTGTAACGCGTTATTTTCTGGTAAATAACGAGTAAATACCAACGCTCCAATTTGTCATACAGAACAAAAACCCGATACAATAAGAGTTGTTTAATTTCTCATTGCTGAACTAAGGTCACACCTTCGCGTTTTTCAAGGCTTAAATCAAATAGGTTAAGTTGCTGTGTTGCTAAAGTAAGTTTACGTTTATATACCACATTCATTAAAATCTCTTTAAGTACTTTTGGTGATCAATTTTATACGAAAGGATGCGGTTAATTACGGTAATACCGAAAACTTATTTTGTACCGACCCCTATAATGAAAATAAATGAGCTTATTTGCTTTTACATATTTTTTAAGTCATTATGGTTATTACTCTTATTACACTCATCGTAATTATATTATTAAAATTTAATTTATCGTTAAATTTGATATAAAGGATTGCAAGCATTATGTTTCGTGTTTTCATAATTAATTCATCAATTATGTGTTATTAAATATAAAAAAATATATTTTTGACGTAACCTTACATTAATAATAAAAACAGGTAGTAAATTTTTATAAGAACGTTTAAACTGAATTTTATTTTCAGACACTAATATAAAAGTAGGTATTATAAATCGAAATTATACTTACGTCAAAGTTGCAGAACAATGATTACCTTTTAATATACGGATTTTAATTTACCTTTTAATACGGATTTGAAAAAGTACGATAAAAACCCATTTTACATAGTTAATTACTACTTTTATCTATGCTGTGCAGGAGGAAAAACGAAGAAGAGTTGACTTTAATGGTAATTACTTAATTATGAAATAAAATTGCTTTATTAGTCAAGGGTGTATTAAGTGTTTTTTCTTATTAATTAAAATCCACTACCAGCTACCATAACGATCTTTAATCGATTAGCTATATTACTTTCGTAGTAAATGAAGTTTGAAGTTTGGTTGTTTAAGACAAAATGAGTAAAATACATTATATGTTTGAGATATAACATAACTAGTTAAGGATATTATCTTACCAAGAGATAAGGCAGGGGACATGAAACTGCGCATTTTTTAAATGAATGCTTTTATTTGATCGCGCTTCTCTTTTAAATTTTTTATATATTTCATACAGTAGGCATACTATACATTATTTATTGCATATATTGCTTTCTTAATGAATGATATTACGGTGGAATTTAGCGAAAAGTACATGACATAAGTTTTGAAGCTTACATTTAATTAACATATTCGTACTAAAGATTAAAATAAGAGAATCAAAGCTTTGACCAAAAATAGCGCTTCTTAAATAGTAATGAATAATGTTATTGGAGATCTTAGGAGTGCAGATGTTTTCGTAAATAATGATGTAAATTTGTCTGTGTTCCCTTTAACAGCCTATAAATTCCTATTTCTTGACAAAGGCCTCTTATCCTTTTAAGGAAAAGAATGCGAGTTTAATTTGTCTCACCGTACCATTGGTGAAAATTCATGCAATACATGCAGGTTTCTTTACAATATATTTTTCTTTGCAACCAAACGTAAGATAAATTTGAACATAAATTCTGAACCCGGAAAACTCAGGGGTAATTGCCCGGATAAATCCATGTTTTCTACCCACTGAACCATCGCGTTTATAAATATTGTTTTTGGTATGTAATTTTTTATTGCGTACCGCTGTCAGAAGAAAACAGTAGTTAGTTTTATTTTTCATTTTTCACAGTTTCGACTAATTATACAAACGATTGTAGAGTCGCAAAACGTTGAAACTTTTATTTATATTTTCAATACCTTTTTGAATATAGAATAATAGATTTTCCTAACGTTCACATGCAGCGATATTGAAACTAAGTTATTGTTTTTGTTCTGTTATTTATTAAAAAAAATAATCTTACTTCAAAAGCAAAATGAAAAGCAAAAAAGATTTGTATATCTAAAACATTTTCAAGTTAGTTTCAAGCAAAACGATGTGTTCTATTATTAGAAGTTAACCTGTTTATACGTAAGAGGTATGTCACGTGACCGCTAACTGGCTGAAATTAAGAGCTTAAAATACGGCCCCCTTCGTTTCGCTGATCCAGCAAACTTTCTACCGCCTATTATGTCACCTGGTCAATTCTTTAAATATTTTGTTTTTTTTTTTTTTTCAATAAATATACAGTCAAAAAATATTTATTTTCTTCTCGTAAGAACCATCGTACGAGGGTACTTGAGGTGATATTCTAAAAAAAATAATAATTAGTGAAATGGGTTCCGTGGTGCTATTCGCGAGATTTGAGCTTAGAAAAATAATTTCAATCATGTTTATATTATAGATCATCTATAATCTATTATATAAAAATGATCTATCTAATAGAAGATAATATTTGAACAGCTTTCTCGACTTCTCCTGGAATACATCATCAGATCCTAATCTCCTGACAAAGGGACCACCTGTGAAGAAAAAAAGAAATTGGTTAAAAGAATAACAAAGTGTAAAATTAGCCATTTTTCCGAAGAAATTTACTGTTGGAAAACTTGAAGATAAATTCCTACTCTTCTAACTTCAAAGATAACAAAATTCTATATTAACTTTCATTCCCTCTTAATTAAGTGTATATACTTGTATTATACAAGTTCTTGCTGGCGGTTTTGTCCGCAACAAGATTAGCCTGGGACCCTCACCGATGTTCTATTTACATTCATACCAATTATTGTTTATGGATTAGCAGTTTAGCAGTTCAATTTTGGGGAGGGTCACAAGTTTGGGGGGGGGGGTCACAAATAAAATATTAATCTTTATAGTACAGTTATCTTGTGCTTTTTCTTATAAGTCACTTAGAATGTTTCCGAGAGTAATGAAAATAGGAGATTTTTACATGTTTTATCTGCATTTTTACTTTACCACCGAAAAATTTTCCTTTGACATGTATGGTTTTGGGGGGGTTATCGGACCGCGCCTGACTATCGGACCGCGCCTGACTAGACAGAAGTACAAACAGACTGAGTTATTTAGGCAATTATAATATTTTGTATCGCTAGTCTATACTAATATTAAAATAATAAGTATTTTTAACGCAAACGGTAATCAGTTTAAATGGTAATGAAATGAACAAAATATAATATTATTTTCAATTAGGTTCCTGTCTACGTTTCTCATTTACATATAACCTAAATAAAAAAAATCTCATCCTCCCAAGACTATTTATGTTTCATTACAAAAATACCCTAGCAAAATGTTTCCAAAGGTAATTATAAAAATAATTAACTTTGTTCATCTTATTAAAATAGTTTATGACGATATTGTTATATAGCTGCTATTTCAAGGAATATCTTATCAAACTAAAATATCTAAGGGCCATTAATTTTATCGCAGCAATTAATCTTTCTAGGGCAATATAATCAATCCTTCGAAAAATTAAGATTAAATTAATTACTTTGGCGTATTAATTAATAAAACTTGTTAGTAAAAACGTTTTAAGTTGATC
Organism: Junonia oenone; assembly: GCA_026122275.1. NCBI lineage: Eukaryota > Metazoa > Arthropoda > Insecta > Lepidoptera > Nymphalidae > Junonia > Junonia oenone. Next base: position 5,634 of record JAPEIZ010352179.1, read on the forward strand.
GCAAATATTAGCTTTACCTTATTTATGAAAAATGTAGAATTTTATTTTTAATTTATATTTTTAATTGATAGTAAAGGAAACTAATTATGTAACTAATTAATTTTATTTTATCACAGAAAGAAATATTTATTAAACTTTTTAGATTTCAAGAAAACTTACGATTTTATTAATTAAGCCGTTTTTTTTTAACACCACGAAATTAGGTACCATTTTTCGAAAAACTGCGGAATTAGGCGCCTTTCCCTAAAGTAAGTCTAGTAAATAGGAGTAGCCAGTAGTAAAAAATTTAAGTTGTAATAAGACTAGGTGACCGAGTACCTAATACTGCACGTTGAACTCAACCTATGGCCGCGTTTAAATCTATTCTCCTGCTTTTTCTTGAGTGTTTTATAAATTGTTTAATTTATCTCGTGTTTAGTGGCATCTCGCCGTACCTAAGTGATCGCTACGATTATTTTCTTATCTGTAGAAAATTCATATTATTTTGCCTTATGAGGCAAATAGCTCTAATAATACGAAAGTTTGTGAGTAATTGTGTACTTGATTTCCTTCGATACAGGAAGTCGTTCGAAATGGACAGAGCTTTTATCGTTAACTCAAAGACTTCTCATTATCCTGTCGGCGGAACTAAGCTATTTAATTAGTGCTAATTATTGCTGTAGCACTATTCATGAATATTTATATTTTATCAAAAATATTATAATAGCTGATTATTTATATGTTATTATTACTAAGCAATAATCATATGAAAGGTAACCGGATTAATAACATTATTCCTAAGCGTGACTAAAGATCTCAAATGTGATTTGACAAACTTTCTCGAATTATATAAATAATACGTAGAAACTATGGCGTGCGGTTAGTTCTGACAAGAGGTGAAATATGAATTTTGAAACCTTTGTTATATAATCGCGGTATGAATGGGATGGGTTAAGGGCACAGCTAAGTGAAAAGGGTAAGACGATTGTCGATGTGACAAAAAAAAATTTTTCCTTCATGGTAAAAAACTATGATAAAATGTTTATGGCTTCTTTACAGAATTTTTAACCTTAATATTTAGTAAAATGTTTACAATTTAAAGAAGAATAATCATAAAAAAAATAACCAATAAAGATCGCATACGGTCGTTGATGTTTCAAATCAAATACAAATTAAGTTCGTTTTCCGTTTTTCAGAGAAAACATAACATATTTTTTTTTATTAATTTATATTGCTTTTAAAACCCTTTTTTATGCAGGTGGCAATATATTAATCAGTTTTGTTCGTACTATGAAATAGCATATGATTTTATCTAATTTACATTTCGTTGACAAAAATTATAGACATTTTTGGATTAAGAGAAAAAATGCGAATCCAAACGATAAATTAGATCGACGTAAGTTTTTTTAATATCTTGACTAACCCTAGCTAGCTTAATTAACCTAGATACGAGCGAGCCATCTGATGGCTTGACATATTATACATTATGAAAACGCTGCATCATACACGATTGAATAGGTCTCATTTGGTCTGACCTAGTATAAAAACCTATAGCGAGACTCATATTGTCTATGCTGAAATTTGGTGCTTGTATTTTTTTAACTATACGGAAATTATTTTTTTAATCCGGAAAGTAATTAACGCTGAAATGTGTTGCTGTATTGTTTGAATAGACATAGAATGTTTCGTAGCTGTTGATAAGTTTTGATATTAATTTATTAATTTGTATATTAATTAAAAATTTGAAAAAAAAAATAATAATAAAAGATACATCGATTTAAGAAGTATTATACAAGTTATTATTAAGATTTCCTAAAAAAAAAAACAATTAAAAGTTACGAATTAAAGTATGTAAGAAAGAAGTAATTCGACAGGACGTTCAAGTTAAACAGATTGTTTCATATAAACAGGAAGGAATGTCACACTCGTGTATAGAGATTGTTTTCTCTGTAAGCACAAATTGTTTGTTATTTTGCTCAAAGTAATTTATGCGGGCCTACGAGAGATTACACTGTACAATAAATGACTAACTTTATGGCTTAGACGAACCTACAAAGATTTGTTGGATATTATGGAAGTAATACCGTGTTTATTCTGGATTTGATGTTTGTTTTAGCAATTGTGACAATACGGGGCCCCGAATTAGGTATGAACCCAAATAAAGCACACTGGTGTTAGGTATTCCACTTTCTAACTTACATATGTATGCTCATGAAACTTATTACATTCCTTCTGTGTCACTTAGAAAAACGGTTCGTATTCAATGGCAATATCTTGATTAAATTGTTAATTTAATCTCAACGTACTAATTAAAAAAGTATACTGTTTTTAAAAATAATTTTCAACAAGGACGTATTAAATAAAAAATAAGATCTATTTACATCCAAAACAATAGAGTTTAAACAAACAAATTAATGTATCAGAACAGTAAAATGCAAAGAAATACGGCTAGGTTATTCTCTATAAAACTATCATTTTATTTCTCAAGAAATTTGCTATGTAGTAAAATAAGTTTACGCATAAAATATTGAACCGCAGAGAAAATGGATATTTTTATGAAATATGTCTAAAAAGAATTGCCGTTGAGAAAAGGTGGTTAAGGAAAAGGAGGAAAAAAAGGTTTATAAGAGAAATATTTTACAGATGACTCTAAGCTTAACAAATGCTTGATGGGATTTTGTTTCGTAAAATATTATTTTGAGGAATTATAAAAAGGTGCGTGTGTAAATGCTGCGCCTCACTGATTCACTTGCAAAAATATAAGTATTGGTCAATTTAGTTGTCAGACCAGGGACATCAGATTAGGGTAAAAAGTGGGGGAATAAAGTAAGCACGCTATAAGATTGGACCCAGGCTAAAACTAATGTCACGTTTTATTAATTTCCCAATTTAAATTGGGAGATCTCTCACTATTTTCCTACTACTAGGAAAATTGTCGTAGTCGCAAATTGGTCTACAAGACAATAAAAGGAGGAAAGGCTGACGACGTCATTTAAAAGATGGACTGATGACGTCGTGAAAACTTCAGGCCACTTGTGGTCCAGACTGGCTCAAGATAGAGTTACTTGGCAACGTTTTGAGGAGGCTTATGCTGTAAAAGGCGGTTCTTACAACTAAAATACTAATTTATATACATAGCAATAGACACACAAATCCAGATATTTAAAAATAAATAGATAAGAATTAAGATTAAATTTAATTTAAACATATTTTACAAACACAAAAGATTGTAACATTAAATTATAACTTTATAAATAAATAATTAAAATCCCCCCTCCCAATGCTGCTGCTGTTTTATACGTACTAGCAATTATAGTGTTGTTTACTAATCTAAAATTTATTATATAATTTATTTATGAATCTATACCTACTAATGTACCAGCGCTTTGTACATTAGTATAAATTTATAGAAAACACATTTTTTTCATGAATAACATCAAACATGAACACATCAAGATTCAATTATAGATAAACTTGATGTAAGCGATAAAACGATAATTACATTTTGCTGTTTTGTTACTTTTCCATACTTGTATACCATATCGATAAAACGTGTTGTGTATTTTAATTTCCATCATCCATTCACATGCGTTCAGATTTAATAAAAAAACATTACCTTCGTGAATGAAAAACAATAACCTAACGCAATTAAATGACGAATAGATTGATTTATAAATATTTAATATTTTATTCTAAAAGACAATTGATCAAACGAGCAAACGTGAACTGTTTGACGGGAAGAGGTCACTGTCGCCTATGGACATCTGCAACATGACATACGTCACGGTTGCGTCGCCAGCCTTTAGAAACAGCCGGCTCGACGTTTGAAAACCCTCGGGGTTTATAGCGCTCCGGAAAAAGCCTCACATTTTTATTTGATACTAATCAATTTAGGAAATCGTTGATCCGACAGATAAAAACGCTAGTATAGTCGCTCGGAAAAAAGTTTCCGGACGTCTAGCAATTGTTATCAGGTGCTTATAATAACAACCGGAGCCGATAGTTTTACGCGATCTCCGACGCAAGGACATAATTAGTGTTGGAAATAAATATTTGTACCAACGCAAACGTTTGCCCCAAGTGGGGATCAAACTAACAACCGTGGTGTTAAAGGCGCTTTCAGTGCAACTAGAGCGGTCGCTTAAAAAATTAATGCATAAACTCAAATATTAAATTATTAATCCGTCGTCACTGTTTCATTAGAGCGTTTGTACGGTAATCGTTTTACCGCCGCGCCGGTCGCTCGAGACGGTGATGCGCTGGCGAGAGTAACTTGTTGTATGATTAAATTATTTGCGTATAACATTGCATCTAGAATAACAATGTTAAAGCAGACTTTTCACAAGCACAATTCATAGTATAAACGTATTAAAGTGAACTTTAAACGACAATTGTGCTCGATTAACCTATACCATTTGATTAAAGGTTTTTTAACACGCTTTTATTAGCTCGGGATGTATGTATGTAACGGCAGTAGCGTTAAGCCCACCTTTTGTACAATTTTTTGTGCAATGAAGAATTTAAATAAATAAATAAATAAATCTTTGAGCTCAGTTTTCACCAGTTTTGAGAAATCCGATAAATCTGAAATTTTGCACACGTGTCTCAAGCTTTTTACTCAGGATTAATTTATTCTGTTAATAAATTAGATTTTATTATAATTTTATTGTGAGGTGAGTCATTATGATTGATTATTCGAACTTCTACTACTGTAATATAATACTTCTCTTTATTAAAAATTATTTTCTAGTTTTTAGTTCGAGTAGCAATAAAAGCGTGTTTTTTTTTAAAAACTATTATTTATTTTTACCTTTTGCCTGGTACGTAATATCTACATCGGTTGGAAATCGACAGCAATATTTAAAATATAGTATGTTGTATTTTTTATTAATATTAATATTAATATTAATATAGAAGTTGTTTTATTTTGGTTCTATCAAGGTACAATAAATTCTGTAGAATAGAAAGCTTCCACGCACTCCAACCACTCATGACCAATGCGTAGTAGTACGTTAAGTTTATATTTGTTGGAAATAAATATTGCATTTGTTTTAAGGTTCTATGGATGGTTTAAATCCACTCGTGATTCTTCATGATATATTACATTGTAAAATTTTATAAATGAAATTTCAAAAAACTAAGGTAATGCAAATTATTTACAAAATAAATAATATAATATGTTGAATAATGTATTAATTATTGTCTTTTATATTGGTGTCGTAACGGGTCACATGATGATTTAACCAATCCATGATGACATGGAATAATAGTTATTTAAAAAGTAATTAATCTAGTTCAAACAAGCCCAATCAAATTTAAGATAAAATGTAATATAACATGTACTCATAAAAGCCAGAACAACCTGCGTTGTTATAAACAACAATCGTGTTAATTCCCAACAGTATAATTTACTTCAACTCTGCCACATTGATGCTAACTTGACTAATATATTCCCTTGACATTTGTTTTGTGTTGTTATCAACATAGGTATTGTGAATATACACAAAATTGAAGTCAAAGGTCAACGCTCCCTACGTCCACCCGGCACCCGATCAGCCCACTTCGCCTCGCGCGGTTAGTCTTTTTTATATGGATTTGTATCGGCTTATGTTAATTACACATGAACTCCGTATCGGCACTGTCTCACCTCGCTCGAAAGGCGACGGCGACGCCTTTTGAGCGCGGCTCGTCCGACAACCAGTGACAACGCGCTGCTTGCGAGTGCTGCGTTTATCGGGTGGGCGTAGTGAGTGTTGACCTTTAGTTTCCTATCCGATTGTTAGACTCGCGCGACTGGCCGTGGCCGCTTTCTAGTTTCAACATGTAACCGCTTAAGATTGTATTACCACTAAAAGCGTATTATCATAAGCGTTAGGTACATATTAAACTATAAAAGCGGCCAGCCGCATCTGCGGTCCAGCGTTAGTTAAATGTTAACGCTCTAAGAGTAGGTACTTCATTTTCATTTACATTAATTAATGACTTAATAAGTCGAGTAAGTCAAGTGTTATTTTTATAAACTTTTTTATCACTTAAAAAGTTTTTGTTATTTATTTGTTTTACAATGGTAAAAAAATATTACCTATAAAGTTAGAAGCTTTAAAGCGGTAATTTTGAAAAGCCCTAATATCTTTTCCTTTTAAGTCACGCATAGAAGGGATGTTTATTAGTTTTATTTTTCCATATCAACAAAGATGTAATTTAGCGTGATCACAGTTTATTGTGCGATTCCTAAAGTAAAACAACAGATAATAACGAAACAGGCCAAACGTGAGCGGCGTGTGAGGGTGCGGAACTCCCAGCCCGAGTTCAAATTGCGCTTTTCCGGTTTTATTACTCGGTACAGAACAATAAACAGACTGTTCAGAAAAGTTTAATTTTTAAAAGGTGTGTTTCAAGTATTTACTGCAGCAATAATTCAACAAAAAGGAAGTCATATTAAATATTTTATAGGTATTTATTTGTCAATTGGAATTGGGATAAATAATTATTTTCAGTTTCAGATTCTGTTATGTAGCTCTTGTATATGACGTACGTTTATTTTATCGATATTTTAAATTAAGTGCGGTACAATTTTATTGGTAGAAACTTGAATATAATTTCGCTGAAATACAAATCGATTCGGTTGTTTTTCTCATTTTTGTATAGCGTTACTTTTGTCTGGTTCGTTAATTACCTTTCAAAACGATGCACATGACATATTTGTTTAATTAACGCTATATTTACGTCTAATAAGAATATATGTGACCGTAATGCTTTCTGACACATTAAATGAACTTTTTTTATTTGTTTGGAACCTTAACAACTTGTACAATTATTTCTTAAAAGAAACGTTGTAATGCATTTGTAAAAACTATATCGCAGTTAGAATGTTTTATGGAAAACTAATGATTTGCAATTTTCCGGAGTGCTACAGACTAACTTACTTCAAGGCTCAACATAGCAAATGTATGGTGGGTTTTTTAATCACTTTACATGTTAAATACGGTACTAAGTTTTGCACAGATTTCGTCGCGTGAAATGAAATTTCATAACATATAGTTGAAAAACTGTCACCATATGTCACGTGAAACAATGTCGCGCAACCAGCCGCCTTTATATAAAATTCTTTTTCAAAAGGCATGAATTTTTTATATAGGTCTGTACAATATAAGCTTGTTAGTTTCAAAGTGGAATATGAGACGTTTGACTACGGATATGATTTCAATTGTTTTGTTGTACTTTTTCCTTTTTTTCTTATGCTAAATAATATACAAATAAATAACATTTATGCATTCATCGGTTATTTCTCTAGTTTCTATAATAATGTAATGTCAAAATTATGTATACCTAAATATTAAGTAAGTGAAACTTATGTCAATAATATGATAACAAACATAACAAGGTAAATGAAATCCTAGAAGTCAATTTTTTATTGAACAACCAATTATAGTTATCGAGTAAAATAACTGCTATTTTCATGAAAGTCTACACGCAGTGTTGTAATTTAGAAGCTATTTTTAATATCCGTAAATAATTCAAAATTTTACTTTAGTTTTCAAAGAAACTTAGCGAAATGGAATTTATTAAAACTATCGCAGTCAACCCCTCAATCCGTCTGCGAAAATTCACTGGTAGACTCGGGGTATTGGAAACTCAACGAGGTCAAAGAGTTTCAATCGTGAAATCCTACGGCTACTTGCTTGAAAGGTATAAAACTAATTTTTGATTTAAGTTTCAAGTTAAGCTTGCTCTTTTCCTTTTATTGATAGGAGAAAAGTTCAGAGTTTTACATTATTTAATATGTTTATTATTATAGTTATCAAACAGTAGATAGAGATCGTACGTCTAATATGAGGCAAATAAAAAGGTTCGGTTTTTTTTAAATTGATATTTCAAAATTAAACGTAAGTAATGTTTTTAATAATAAGATGCAAGATATTCAACAATTTACAATTATTATTGTTTTTTTCCTTATAGTAAAAGTTGGTAAGTTCCGGTTAAGTAAACGATTACGAGTCAAAACCAGTGACCATTATGTGTATTAATTTAAACTGTGCTGTACAGTCGGTTTTTAGGTATCGGCTAATACCTAGGTATACTTTTATAAGTGCCACTTTCTGGAGATGTCGTCTTTTGAATCTGTGTAGGTATATTATTAGTACTTATGTACGGTGTGTATTAACTATGGAATAATTATGCTACAGCTTTTTTTATGTTTCTTTATTGTATAAATAGATATACATATTAGTGGAATAGAAAATATCCCATTACTTAAACTAGGTTTCTACTGGTCTACTAGTAGTCCGTGTGAAAGCAGAACAAGGAAATAAGCTCACTTTCCTATTTATAATATAAGTACTTATTTAAATATTAAAAGACATGAATATTTCATTAACTGAAGCGCTAGCTGTATGTCACATACGAGTATCATATAATATGTCATTTACTTTATGTACAAATGTACATACTGAGTGTTGTCTCTTCAGTCGAGATGCCGGCTGTTTCCAAAATTAAACTTCGGTATTCGTAGCAAACTCGTATAGATATTACATTTTTGATAATACAGAACTGCTTTGAAGAACACTTAGGGGTTTGTACAAATAGGTATATTATTATATACCTAACTACAAACGTTACAATGGTATTGGATTTTGTACTTAAAATAAAAAGTCTTAATAGAGAGACCTGTCTGTGGTCGATATAATCGCCCATAAAACCGTTGTAGTTGAGTCACTCATTTTCTTTTTTCTTTTTTTTTTTTTGTTATAGATGACACCTTGACATATGGCAATATTTTGACTGATAGTATTATTACAAAGGTATCTGATAGTATTATTATGTAGTAGTGCGGATGTATCCGAAAGTTTTATTTGACATAATTTAACATACTCACTGCAAGTAATATTTAAAAATATTAACTTTATAAATATTTCTCCATATAAGGTTCAACAACTCCGTTCGCCAAATTTTCGTGAAAATGTATATGCAGTTATCGCTTCACGTATTAATTTTAGTGTTATACTTTTAGACGATGTTACTAAGCAACCGACTAATTAATAAAAATAAAATAAAAATACAGTTACGTATATCATAATCTTCTTATATGTATATAAGTGTATAGGACCATGGTATATAAAGATGAATCGCTTGATGTGTTACTAAGCGCAAAACTCGAGAATAACAAAACCGATGTCGCCATTTCTTTTTTTAGAATGTTCCTTAAGTATGAAGTGAAGTACGGGGATGGTTCTTGTGGAGAGCAAAATTTTAAATGTATAATATAAAAGTGAATCACTGAGTGTGTTACTAAGCGCAATTTTTTTTAAGATTTTGCTAATTCTTTTCTTAGAATGTATCTTGAAGGAGCCTCTAGGTCACGTTAAAGTTCACTGATCAGCATGTATATCTAATACCTATTTTCAAGTAAATATAAAACAAACAATAGTCTAAAATTTAATAACGAATTTCAAATACATTTTCCTTTCATACAAACAATAGTATTGTCTTCTTATTCATTAAATACTTTTAATGGACACAACATTTTTATTTTTAACTAAAAGAGTAAACTGAAGCCAAGAACAAAGTTTGGAAGCGGCTACACATAATGGACAAGAACATGAAAACAGTTAAAATTTTCCAAGAATGTAACTCGGAATAGTTCTTTACTTAGGTAATAGTCTTTGGCATTGTCGTTGTATAAGAGTGGTAATGAGTGAAATAAAATGTAACGGCCGGCGTACAATCACGCGGTATTACTCCGCCGCAGTACGCTTACCATGAAACCACTTACCTGAATAACTTTGATAATACCCTTTTATCACTAGACCAGTATCTCTAATGAAATTCCCAAAATTGTTAGCGATATTGTGTTTTGTTTGTACGATTTTATATGCATGTACGAGTACAGGTGAAAGGACTTAGCCAAAATGATTTTGCTCGAATAAGGCTGCTGGTTGGAGTTTTTAGAAAAATTACATAGTTGTAAATGTTGTAAAATTTTTAATTACACTTGTCATTCATATCTAAATATATATAAACGTAAGTACTACATATACAATCTTTCTAGGTTTATAAAACCCAAAACCCAATTTTAAAGAATAAATTAGAACATTCATAGAGAAATTTTAAGAACAATTCTCGTAATAAATTATAATTTAACAAAGTATGTACCTACATAACAATGAATTTTAAGTTAAAGTTATGGTGATAAATTATAATATACTAAAAGTTTCGCTACGGTAAGGTAGCACTGTAGGGGGTAAGTGGGACGTTCTATGGCTGTATGTATATATGTATGTATGAGTGTATGTATGTGCAAGTTTCAAATCTAGCTGAGTCGAGACTTTCGCGATCGAAATTCTGACTTGTTCACGTGTTTGTTGAATATGGAGTAGAAGTTTTCTTTATTCTTTTGCTCTGCCGTTGTATGAGGAAATCTATTTTCAATTTTGAATAGCAATTATGTTTACACAAGATAGTTAGTAGGTATTAGAGTTGTAAGAGTTTTAATTCAAATTGATAATACTGCATTGCATACCTCTCCATTGCACATTCTTTCCAAATTTTGGATTATTAGAAAGCCTATATTATACATATATTTATTTTTTATTATTCAATTATATTTAATGTATTATTCTATCTGTTTATTCAGATTTCTTATTAAAACAGCGGATATTATTTCATTTAAAGCTTCAGTCAGATTAAGAACGTTTTTTCAGCTTAATAAATATAGGTAAATATAAACCATCTTTATGATGTTCAAATAAAATACACGAATAATTAAAAATACCATTGATGTCGTTTCTTGTCAAAATGTTCATTGTAATACGAAGCTTTGAATTATAAGGAATTTCGTAAAAAATCCTTTACACATGGCATGTTTGAAATCAAAAAGAAATTTCATATGAAAAATTTTGCTATTGGTACGTGAGCAAACACATAAATAAGTAGAAAAATACTTTTGGTGCAATACTCGAAGTGGTTCCCGTTAACATCCAGCTGTATCGTAACTCCTATTACGACTTCCAATTTTGTATTTGGCATTTTCTTTTAGTATTTTCTATTTCATGGTGTTAATTTAAAACAATTTATCGACAACCTTATTTAAGGAAAACACGAAAAATCCCACTGCTGCACGCAAAAGTAGGTAATACTGTCGTACATTTCATTTTTGTGAAAATATTTGTTTCACAAGGTTCATATAAATAGTAACCCTTTGATTAAAAATAACAAATAAAAGGACACCGCCCATTGATCCATGATCTTGAGATTGAGAAAATATGAATTAATTTTTTGAACCTATTTTGGTTTTTAATATTTATCATATAGGTTCCGTATATTAAATAATTTCAATGCATAGTAAATATGGTCTATAAAAACCTGTGTCTGTGTATTATTAAAACATGTAAACTATATTTTTGTTAAGTGTTTAAGTCGATCCTTATCTTAGACTGAATAATAAATAATTTTAACAAAGATTATGACTAATACCACTAATGATTCGTTATAAATTTACCCAAACTTCATTAATAAATTAAATTTTTCTTACATAGTTGTGACGCACTTGGGTAAAAGGATAACATTTCTAAAGACAATCTTATTTAGTTACAATAATTTCATAGTATTGTTTTACGTTGTCATTCCATCTAAAAAGATAAAATTATTCTTTCTTTTGAATTTACGAAGAAAACTAAATTAAAAAAGAAGTTAAAATGAGTTCCATTCAGGATTAAAGCCTTTGAGAACAATCTTTTGTTTCATTATAAACTGAATAAACGTCGTCTAATCAAGGCGAGTTTTGATATCTATTTACATAAAGAAAGTGGTAATATTGAATGAATAAAATCGTATTATTTCGTGGGCTGTTTATACGCAAATCGCTGTGAACTCAAAAAGATAGTCGCTTGGATACGCGATGTTTTTTTCAGTTCAGATATAAGCAATTTTCGTTAATCTTTTCGGGTCGCGATAGTAGTCCCATGCGACGTATCGTGCAGCAGTGTCGCCAATGGAACCGTTAAAATAAGTATTATCGAGGCTATATTCGTTACCCCCGACGGATACGATTTTCATTGGTTATTATCTATTGTTTGCAATAACAAAAATGGTGGTCTCAGGGTCATTTTGATCTAGAATCATGAAATTCGGCATGAACTACTTTTATGGCCTTACGATCATTATACGGTCTAATAATAATTAGTATCAAAACGTTTAATATTGCAAGAAATCCAGTGAGCAAAACGTCTATGTAGGAAAACAGCCCTATACCAAAAGGTCTTCAAAGTAAAACGTCTAATAAACAAACCTATGTTAGACACTGTTCTGACAAATACAACAACACTTCGTATGTCAAAGTCTGCCCACGGCTTGTGTTGTGAGGCGTGCTAAAGAAATGGACATACATAGCCACATATATACAAACAAGCATACGCTCGAAAAACATAACCCTCCCTCTGAAGTAGTTGGGTAAAAATAAATTACGATGTTAAACGTTTATTTTCCTTTTCATTATGACCCTTCAAACGATTTCGCAACATACGTTCCGAGTAAACATAAAATATGAAACATATTTGCATAATTGTGATTACCTAGATGATATTTTAATGAAAAATGGTATATAAAAATAGCTTGAAACGAAATAAAATCGTATAAATATACGCATAAACTAACACATAATTTCAATATGTTGTAATTTTTTGTTTGATTAAGTATTAAATAGCCTAGGATATACCTATTATTTACATTACATAAATAAAGTTGATATATAATTTTACGCAGAAATATCCAAACGACTATACATAGCCTCCTAATTTTAGTGTCCGTTATTAAAAAGGATTAACGAATGCATAAGAAAGCTATGTATATTTTTGTTAAAGGTACTTTTGAATCTCAACCATTTTTTGGACAAATCCGAAAAGCGTTTTTCGCACGACTGCTTTCGCCTATGAAATTTTTACACCTTATAAACCGATAAATCTTTAAATGTGTACTTCAAGACGTAACTCCACTCAAACAGTAATATTATTCAAATAAGGGAAAATATTAGCATAACCAAAAACTCTGAAGTGTCTGTCGTGTTGTTGAATAAATTTATTTCGAGTTTTCAGCAGGGCCCGTATTCTCTATGTAACGATACGTAACGTGCCCAAAACGGATGACGTCATATCGTGCTTCTTCTTAAAACGGTATTTTGTAAGCACACATCTTGAAAACGAAAGAAATAGCATAGAAGATAATGATATTCTTGTTTTTTTGGAGATGGCACGAGCCGTTTCTATTAACAAACTTTCAAAAAACGTTAACGGTGTATTTTTTATTAATTTCTTAATCACTTATTTGACAGCATGGAACCCGCCACGTAACGTAATATTTCAATTTCAAAACATCATAGACAAAACGGTTTTAAGACAAAAACGTGTTTCAACATATAAATACGTTTTGATTTTGCATATAGAATAAGGGCCCTCTGAATTTTAATGAAAAACAGTGTCAATTCGACTCGTATGCTTATTTTTTTGCTAATTTATTTTATCGTACGCGACTACCGTTCTAGCGTAGTGGTATTAAATGTGCCTTTAACGCCGTCAGTTACGGTTTCAATTCTTGGTACCCTATCAAATCTTCGGCTAGAATAATGCAGACCTTGGTAAAAACTGAGAAAATGCTTGGAAAATAAATTTAATTTAACGCGTAACTTTTAATTGGATAGACCACTTAAAATGACTTTTTTAATTTTATAATGGCAGACTTCTTAGTTAATTTTAGTAAGAAGTTTTTCACTGATTCCTACAAATAAATGGCTTATTTAAAGTTGGTTAAATTTTGTACTAGCAAGTGGTTTATGACTGTGCTATGTACATAAGGATATAAAGTAAGGTTAGGAATAATTTAATTTCACGATATTTTGACATTGAACTTTTTGGCTATCTGTATCATAATATAAAAACTTGTTACAAATAGTTAAACACAGGATAAACGTATTATATAACACGTTAAATGTTATTTTAATACTAGTAAAACTCAGAAAAATTGAGTCTAGAAGTTTGGATCATAAATTTTTATGTCATCTCTTGCAATGAACGCGAAAAGTTCGAATACTTTTGTTTTAGGAAACGCGTATACATTTTACAATACACGGACATGGCTATTTGAACATACAACTGTGCTTTATAAATTCAGCACTTCGTGCCAAGAATAACGGGATAGTGAAGTGGCTCCATTCGATTCTCTTCTAAATCCGATTCAATGACATGTTATATTATAGGAAATATATATTTTATCTACAGCTATGTGTAAACGACTATACTTAAACCATTTATTGTCACTTGTCAGTCTCTGATGAAATCTCGTTACTAACGTTAATAAAGTGAGAGGCTTCCCATGGATCCTATTTAACACGGGACTTCGAAACTACCCTGAAATGTTGATGAAAAATATGTGACGAGTTTAATATTAATAGTTTTTATCGGACTGTGAGTCCGATTTGAAAAAATATTAATTTAAATAAATCCATTTTGAAAAAAATTAGGAATGGATATATAATATTGGCCATTAAACGTCTTGCCATGATTCTTAGGAGCGGTTAAATTTTAAATTTTTCGTATTCTATCTGATAGTAAGTACCATTTAAGAAACGAAACACAAAATTACCGTCCGGAGTCGTTTCGTGAGGAAGATACCGTGCTGTGAAAAGTAAAAATTCCGGCGCGGTGCCGGAAAGTCTATGGCGTCACGCCGTCAGAATTTAAATTAGTTTAAGTGTTATTTTCAATTCAGATGAAGCTAGAAATCGAATTTAGTAGTGATTTTTCAGATTTTTTATTTAAAATATGAAAAATTGTAATTATATATTATACATATAAATTGTAATTACAATATTATTTTAATAGAAACTTCGGAATAAAAAGCATATACACTTTTCTACAAAATACAACACAACATAATGTAAAAAATATTTTCAGTCCTTGAATACTGTTCCAATTTTGCAGACGTGATCATAATATTTATAACGATTTTGAGGTGGTTATAAGGTGAGATTTTTTAAATAAAAAAATTGTAAAATTGACTTATAACTGTTGTTTTTTTGGGAAACCGTTATCGGATGAATGTTGTAATCATAGCTGTTATTAGCGAATCAACGATTCAGAATCAAATGTTGGTTAACCAGGGGCTAATTGGATGATTTGTTCTATTTCACGCTGAGCTGAAATTAAAATTAATATTTATTAGATGTCGGTTTTTATTGGTATAAGGCTTTTGTAATTTGAAAACAAATTAACAATATGTGAATATTATTTGTTATTATTGCACCTTTAATTATAATTATAGATAAGACACGTTAATTTTCTTTAAGATTTATGAATAAATACAAGTTTATCCCAACTCCTACAGCAGATAAAGTGATATACTCATAGGCGGATTAAACTATTTGTGTCTCATCTTAACTCATCACCCTACTTTCCCTATCATGAATATACTGTTTCAGCTAAAAAAATAGGTCACCTTCCTTTCCCTAGCGACCCCTTCTACACTCGCGCGCCCCTTGTGCACTAGCGCCACTAGGCACGTGCCTACTTTGCCTTAAGGATAAGCAATCCGCCACTGGGCATACTGACCATTATTATGGAGATGGTCACTGGCATTAAAGCTTTTCATGAAAAAACAAGTGTCAAAAACATCTCTTTAATTTTTTTTAAACAATTTATACTCATTTAAAAAAATGACTAAAACAAAATATAACTTCTCTATCGAAGGTGACATCAAATGTATGCTCTTTTTCAATATTCACTTTAAGAAGTGGTTTCATAGCAACTATTCGTATGTTGGAGTTAAAAGTAATTTAAATATTTCTGACTCCATTGTTCGAGAAGTTTCGTGATAGAAGTGGCGTTTGACTTATGTATATGTATGTACGAGTACATATTATGTAAGTATTCGACTTCATAATATGTTGTTCCATATAAACATGTACAACAATATTTTGCGTTATTTAATTTAAGGAAAAGTTTTTTTTTTTCGTTTATGTCTAATTGGACTTTATAAGACTGTTTTTTTAGAAATTTTATTCAAATTAATATTTAAACAATAACTGATTATAAAAAATGCTCGAGTATTTTTTAGTTTTCTTTTTTTTGCAGATTGGCATAAAAATTGATTTTCTGCTCATTTTTCCAATTATTACGACTCTGTATGAATAATAATAGATAGTACATTGTTAAAATTAATATTTGCTATTGTTCACTTTTTAGTATATAATATTAAAATAATATTTTTCTGGTATATGAAAAATAATGTCTGAAAGTAACTTGTCCGTTTTTGACACTTTGGTCGAATACAAACAAAATATACAACAATACAGAAAAAATTGTTTTAAAAATAAACTAATGGATTTTATTAAACAAATTACTATATTATTACACGACCAAAAAAAAAATCAGTTTATAAGTATAAACAAAGATATAAGAACTTATCTAAAATATAAACATATTTTCACGAAGATTGATTGGAAACTGTATAAGAACGGAGAGAGTTTGACGGGCAAACATTGACGGATGACCGGATGGGCAGCTATGACAAAATTATAAGGGTTCCCAATTCCGTGGAACATGGAGTGACCTGGGAGTTCTACCTGAAACTTTTGGGAATTTTTATGTAATTTTTTAGTGCCCTTTTTTAATTGCCACATATGTTTTTCGATCACGCCACCGTAATTAAACATGACTTAATAATTATATATCTATTTGACAATATAGGTATATCTAAAAACTATGTGCTATTAAATGTGTTAATTATTTATTAGACAATTTTGTCTATAATTCATGTAATACGAGGTATGAGGTAACATTTATAAAATAAAAAATTTAAAATACCTTGTCATAACAGCAAATTAAAAACTACTTATAAAAATAACAATTTGTAATCTCAATCACGATCTTTGTATACTTTTTGACATTTAGTGCTTGTTAAAATATATTTTTTCTTACACCTAAACAAGGTTAAGATTACCAACATTTAAATAGAAATTTCGCAAAATTTTTTATCTGAATTTTTTCGTACGGTTTATTACCAGTTTAAAAAAAAACCTACTTTAACCTGAAACGGTACAATTCTTTTACATTTTCAGTATGCATAATGAAGATTTATTTTATCACACGCTCGTACGTTCCGTTTTATAAGTCGCGATGCGGAGCAGGAAGGGTGCGACGCTTTTATAGTGGTTAAAAGGGGTGTAAAAGATATAACATTGTCAACATTGTTCCGTGATCTAGATCCGCATTATAACAGATAAGAATGCATTGAACGGTAACTTTAGACGGTAGTTTAGAATAATATAATCGTAACCTCTCATGATGGGTATGAAAATACGTTCCACCGCGCAAGATAAACAAAATAAAGTATTATGTATGCTAATGTCGTAAAATAACTAGATGTGTTTGCAGATTCTTGGAATAAACGGCAGTTTTTAGGGTTCTGTGCCTCACAAGGAAAAAAGGGAACCCTTATAGGACTTTGTCATCCGTCCGTCCATCTGTCTGTCAAAACTCTTTAATTCAGGAATGACTAGAATAATCGAGTTGAAATTAAAACCATATACTTAAGTCTGCAGTCTCT
This sequence comes from Junonia oenone, assembly GCA_026122275.1. NCBI lineage: Eukaryota > Metazoa > Arthropoda > Insecta > Lepidoptera > Nymphalidae > Junonia > Junonia oenone. The sequence continues at coordinate 23,205 of JAPEIZ010352179.1, forward strand.
TAAAGCTGGAAAAAGATCAAATTTTTAATTTAACGTTGAAAAAAGTGACAGCTACATCGTAAATATAGCCCTCGAGAATAGAATATTAAAGGAATCAAAATTCAAAGGGTGTCGTTGACCTAGAACTATGAAAATTGGCTAGTACCGTCTTATACTACAGATATAAAAATATATGAAAAGGATATTTGTAATGAAATCATAAAGACATAGCCCTCATGAGTACCGAATCTTTATTTCAGGAATGCTTGAAGATATCGAGCTAAAATTAAAATATGAGCTCAGATTTACCATTCTTTGAAGCTGTGAAAAAACTGAATGTCTAAGTTTACATAAAAAAAGATACAGTCGTTTACTTTAACACTCTCATAGGAATCAAAATTCAGAGAGTTCTTTCCGTTGACCCAGAATCATGAAATTTAGCGTGAAACAAATGAAAAAATATTAAAACAGTTAATTTGGAATTGCATAAAAAATATTTTAAGTTTTTGTACTAACCGCAAATGTTTTTAGAGTACGCGTGGAATATTAATTTAAAATTTAAACTAACTACTTAGACCTATAAAGCTGCGAAAAAGACTTAATGTGAAAAAAATCTTGAAATTTGGCATGTAGCAATATACAAGTAGTACAAGTAAAGCAAAACATCCAAAAACCGTTTAAATCCAAAAAAATTAATGTTAAAAAATTTAATGTTTGTACTTGCTGCGGTCCACGAGTATGTCAATGCATGTAAATAAAAGTTTCTACGGAACCCTCGGTGTGCGAGTCCAACGCGCACTTGACCGTTTTTTTAGTTTAAGTCTTTGGATATTGCTCTATTAATTTACTAGCTTTTGCCCGTGGCTCGTTCACGTGAATGTCATTTATCGTCTCTTCAGAAGTCACTGCTAATTTTTCTGAGATAAAAAATGTTACTATTTAACCTAGACTTTTACTTTACGTTTTATAACCTTAGTAAAATTTCATAGCAATAAAAAAGAAAAAACAAACAAACTCACCTTCGCATTTATACTATTCGTATAATATTTGGATTTATGATTGTTCCGATGCGTTGTGTTATGTTTAATTTAAATCGCCACTATTTTTATTTAATTTTCAAATGCTTTTGAAATCAGTGATAGTTCACTGAATAGTACTTTTTTTAATTATGACAATCTATTAATAATAAATATTTGTCATTTTAATAAAACAATATAGCTAAGCGTTATTTTTATTATATTCATGGGCATGTTCAAAATATTAACTTGAAAGGTGCTATTTTATGATATTTCTAGATGCAAGGTTTCCTCTTCTTGGTATTATTATCGCGCAAGGTCGTTAAATAGGAAATGGAATGCATTTTCCGAAATTAGAAAATAAGATTTAAGAACTCTTCCTTTTAAGCAGTGTGATTTGCTAACGAAAAATTTTTCTACAATCACAATTATTTTAAAAACATTATTAAAATTTAATATTTTAGTTTAAAATATTATATTTAAAATATATCAACCTTATAAGAATAGAATCTAGAATTTAAAATGTTCATCATTAGTGATGAAATTTTTAGGTTCAATTTTGCGAGCTACTCAGTCACAGCCTCTTTCTAGACTCTAATAAACTTGAATATTTACTTTTTATGTCATTATATTATTATATTTTTATATTATTATCTTGTATGTCTGCACCAGACCACGGGCCAATAGTGACCCGGACATTTGGGAGGCGTGCGTGGGGCCGAAG
>JAPEIZ010354287.1:0-14419 GCA_026122275.1 Junonia oenone
TAAATTAAAATATACCTCAAGCACAATAAATAGTGATGTAGCTCATGATGCTACAATCAACTTTGTTTTTGGGTACGCTCTTACCCATCCTCCTTTTATCTTTCACGACTCTATTTTTATAATGTCAATTCGTCATGAAAAACCTAACCTGCAATGCAATATAAAACGAAAGGAATTTAATACTTCTAAACTTTATAAAGGTCTTTGTTTATAAAATATTTTAAGCGGTGTCGTAAGAGATCAGATCAGCGGCAAAGCGATTTGTCACGAGGTGGTAATAAATAACAGATTTCGAAATAGAGTATAACGTGTCACTGCTGTACACGCTCCGATCTATCATAAATTATTGGATGGAAAGGCTCTAAATCAATTAGTTAGAAATCAATAGCTTGACACCTCCTTAGGTTTGAGACGGGATGAAACAATGTCTACGTCTTGATTAGTATCAAGACCTATCCTTTGAGAATTTAAGTGTCTGGATAGCATACTGAATAGTTCAAATTTCTTGTAACATAGGAAGTTAGGAACTCACTATATAATATATGTGTATTCTATGATTGTGATACTATATATTACGAGTAAACTCATATCTTGTGCACCGAGATTGTTAAGCCTGAATGAGAGAAAACCAGCCTATGTCATCAAGATCCAATGACATGATCAGACTGACACAGTAATCACTGGTACTTGCTGTGGAAAATGTAGAAAAATGTGTTTATTTTTTACAGTAATTAGGCAATTATTGCCTAACAGCTTGTGAAATTATTGCAATCTTGTTCTTAAAAATAAGCTGTTTGTGTTTGTTTTTGTGTCTCTAGTTAGGTGACTAATTCACTATTGACGTTGGTATCGTTAATCATCAGAAAACAATTAAAAAATTTATTATTTTTTATGGAGCTAAATAATATATCTGTTAATAATTTTTTTGCGGATTGACTGATTTTATTGTTTTAAAATAAATTACTTTTAGCCGACAATTATTTTATAGTCATCTCTATGTTACAACTAATTAATAGGTAGTTATTCCCTATAATTTGCAACGCTCTACTGAAATAGAAACTATTTATATTAACCATTGATATATTCAATAAATATCAATCAAACTTGCCCCCAAGTTATAGCTAATATAAACACTACCAAAGTTTCGGTTCAGCTTCAAACCTTGACTCCATAACCTAACCTAGCAATTTTCAACAATAAATTTCACAAACTTTGTTGCGTGCGTTCTGTTGTTCACCATTTAGATACTGTACAATTTATAGCACGGTGGCATACCTAGAGATTTAGAAGACTATGACAGTAACGTCACTTAGAGAACGGCAGTTAAGATAAGGCTTTTATTTGTGAAAACGAGCCGAGTTAACGCGAATGCACTCGGGCGTTGCCTGAGTTGTTTATTGTTGTCTGTGAAATATAGACTACTAGCTAACTCTTGCGGTTTCACTTCACATTGACTTCACATTGATTCATTGTTTCACTCCTATAAGTGTTTACTGTAATCTATGTAACAGCCTATACCTGTATGTATTATACATATGTCGCGAAAGTCAACAATTAAATTGAAATGGGATATGGACCAGGTCACAACTGGCCCAATTACAAAACAACCGTTTTATTAAAAGTCTCTTGGTTTCGAAGACATAGGTCCTTTTGTGTAAAATCAGAAAATTCACTCCTTCCGTCAATGTTTTTAGTGCCATGTTCACACTTTTTTATTGTTCTAAATTATTTTTGCTGGTTCTTATAGCTGAAGAGCTGAGTAATCAAATAAGTAAAATTTTTAAATCGAAAATTGTACATGGCCCTAAAAAAGTGGCTTCATTTTTAAATAAAAGTTTTTTGTTTTTTGCATAAACTTGACGACGCATCCTGTAAAAAAATGTGCTACACTTGAGCTGCAAGTAATCTCAAAAATTGGCACATATTGTCGACAATGATAAAAAAGATAATAATACATTGGTTTGCATAATAATTGGAACAAGTAATTCTGGATGATCATGTAAAAGCATTTTTACTATACCTACTTCGGCGCCATTGTATATAAGTATTTATTTTGTATATAAGCTATCCATTTACCTCAATACCAGTAAATGTATAAGCAGACAAACAAACATTCAAACTTATATTATTATTTAGGATAAATCTCCTTCATTTACGTTTAATCCCGAGATTGGCATCGACGTACATATGTTTATTTAAATGGGCCAGAACGTATCTTAGATGGTGACTCAATTGGACAAGTTTATTTTACTTTATTACCCGGGGCTTAAGAAAGTTTTATAAATAAGATGTCTGTTGTATTTTAGCGACAAATAGCACGGATGGATAATATTCCTTTTTTACGTATGAAAAAGTTCAAAATATAGTTGTTTTAAAAATGAAGTCGTTTTCGTAAGAATGTGTAGGTATTTAAAATAATGGATGTAGTTTTATGACTATTCCGAGGTAAGCACTTATTAAATTTCGCGACACAGAAGCTAAGCTCAGTTGTAAGTCATCGGACACTCCTAGAAATGTATTATCTAACATTCAAAAATATATACAATACAAACACATACAACCAAAAGTTCATACATACCATTCATATTCATAAAATCACCACAAAACCATACAGATTAAACTTGCAACTTACACTATTGCGCAATACTTTTAATCTTAAGAATATTAATAGCTAAACGTAACTCCAATATAAATTTATACCCATTACATAACACTCCGTAATCCAATCATTAAGATTATTAAAATCAAATAAATAACACAGATAAGAAATATCGTTCGTTTCCTAAACCCTAAAGATAGTAATGAATTGATGTCATATTGGTGCCTCCCACGGGCCGAGATTATAGATTGTGGAATTTATTTGGACACCACAATACTCTCATAAAAGTTTAACGTGGGCGTTTATTGCTATTTACATTATAAACACATCTATATATCTTTCGAGAGTGTCGTTTATGTATTGATATAAAAAATGTCGTCGGTATCGTAAAACACGCTAAAAGGAACGTTATAGCCGACGATTGATAGATGGCACTTAATAAATAAGTATAAATAAAATGTAATTAAAAGTCCCGATTAAGGAACACGCTATTACAATGAGCGTTTAAATTTCGCTTCTATTGTCCGCCATTTTGGATTTTAGTGACGTCAAAATACCTACAAACTTATTTGAAATTTCGTTATCGTTGACAAGATATGGTAATAGTTATAAAACTATTTTCTGAATATTTGGTTAAAGTTTAACAAACGACTGACGCTCATCTGCACAACTATCGCTATCAAAACATGTCACATTTAGACAGACATTAAAATCTTATTACAAAAGATTACTAAAAACAATTTCATTTATAATCACCAAATTATACTATAATTATAGATTAAAATAAAATACACAAATCTGATTAGAAGCAACACAATGACTTTGAAAAACGTATTCCCACGACATAATTTCCAAAATTAGTCATATGTAGTACTCACGGTATCTGTAACAAGGGGGCTAATGATGATAAACTATTGCTATGTCTTTGTACTTTTTTAATAGATAACTTGTGATTTTCGTGCTAAAAGTCGATAGCGATGGTTTTCCGTGATTAGCACCAAGATTTACGTTGCCTTCAAACCATTATAGATATTAGATCCACATTTAGTCACGCGGTAGTTTGTCTCTGTGATTGTACAATAGAGTCTAATACATTAGCCAAAACATAGACCGAGTGCACACTAGTGCAATTTCTCTTTAACTTATGGCTTAAATTGTAAAGATAAAATCCGGGTTGAAATGTTGACATTTTTACGATACATGATTGTTTATTGTGTGCTAATGTTACTGTTAATGTTAAGACCTAAATTATACTATTGAGTTAGATCTCGTTGGATTGGGCTGATAATGAGTTGGAATCAGATTGACCCTAAAATTGAGTATATATTGCACTATTTGCGTTAAGATTATACAATGTGATACATTAATGTTAGCCTGGGGACACTTTGCTGTATCTATTTAACTTTGAATAATATATTTTTTTAAACTAACGCTATTCACATGTTGGTTATATTACTCTATTCCAAAAATTCTTATACGAACCCGACAACTATTAGAAATTTCGATTAATCAATCCTAATAGGTAATATAATTTTGTAATAAGAACGCCTAAGTTTGGTTATTTGGGTTTTCATAAGAAACTTGTAACAAAAAGAAGAAGATAAGATTTTATCATTTCTTACGGAGCTCAGTCAGCAATGATATAAAATCTTAACGCATTCTTAACAATATTGACATCCAGTCCAGCCAGAATTGCTCGTTTAAAGTTGGCAAGATCTTGGCATAGAAACGACATGATATAATAGCCAATATTAGGTGACTTAGTTATTCAGTAGTTTGTCTTCGTGAATGTTCAACCTGTGAGACAGCCAAAGTTAAACTTAGCTCACACTTACCAATTGAATTATTTAATAAAATTACCACTTTATCATTAGAGTCAAAGCAAAAGTTATTACTATATATCTAGTATCTGATATGGGTACGTAAATGGAACTTATTGATCCTTATTTTTTTAATCTAATGCTTAAATATAAATGTATGTATGTAGCAAATACCATACAGCAAATCGTTAATATAAAGTCACGAACTCAATTTTCATCAGTAAATCTTTAAGCTTAAGTTCGGATATATTTAAAAAAAAGTACGTTTTGCCTATTTTTTCATATTTGGAGAATTTCGCTAGATAATACAGAGGCATTTCATAAAGAAAACTCAACACAAACTTATAAATTGAGTAAGTATAATATAAATAAATAATATCATAATGGTATCTCGGACTATGCTCTCCTTAAAAGCAATCGTTTCTAATATATGTAGTATAGAAGTAATCTAAAGTATTAGAAGTAAAGACGATATGCTATTATTATTACGATATGACGATATCATTAGATATATTATATGCGATATGCATATTCACTTTGTAACGATAAACTATTATAATCAATTATATATTTTTTTCAGAAACCAGGAGCAATGTGCATTCAGCCTTACAGCAAACACTGATAGACAACTCAATGCGGCACGTGAGGTTTCACAATGGGCGTCCATTGTTCAGGAACTGAAAACTGGATCAATAATGCCTCTCCGTGGTTACAGATCATTATCGTTATCGAGATCAAGCTGTGAGGTAATTTGACAAGCATTGCGGTGCTACCACACGTAGGTGACAAGTATTGTGGCGCTGACACACGTGTTGTGTCAGTTCACTCTTATAGGTAAACATTTTAAAAAATCTCGACAGTGATATGACCGATTTGGATATTTTTGTTATTGTTATATTAACAAGTTCGTATGTGAATTGCAACGATGTCAATTTTAATAGGTGGTACGAAAAAAAATAGGTGTAGAATTTGAAGAGGTTTTTTTTGTTCCAAAATTAATTAAATTACATTTGGAGCCTAATCCTGTTTAATTTGAATCGAATTAAAATCATTAATCTATCTAGCTGTCAATCAGTAATAGATAAATCCTAAAAATTTACATTTCCACGCCCACTCAACTTTAAAGTTTAATAATTTTTAATTAACATAACATAAAAATTAAAAATAGATTTTATCTATGCTCATAAAATCTAACAAAAATCCAATTTAAATAAAGTAATACAAAGTAATTTTAGAGATATATTTTAATTATTTCTATATACAAACAAAACAAAATCATATCATTTTTATCTAATGGCAACAAAAAACAAAATCATAGTGTGAAATGCCACAGCAATTGAGCGCGTTTTATGACAGCCGTGACATTAATGGCAGCGGCAGAGACACGACGACTGCGCCTGCGCAGATCTCAACGTAAGATCAAACGAGCTGATCTGATTCCTATACTTGTGATAAATTTTAATTGTATCACTAATGAGTCATACATATTAGTTAAGAAATTGTATAATTGTCAATGATGTCGGTCATCAATCTGCATACAAATGTATTCATCCCTTTAAACATTTTAGGATAGAATTTTTTAAACTGGTTGTGAGTACGAGGACAGTCCGATAAGTACTTAGTCTCTCAGCCTGAGGGCGCTTATATGGCAAGGGAAATTTACTATCGTCTAGTACATTCTCTTAGATGGCTTTTGTCGAAATTTCAGCCAAATCGGACCAGTAATTTTGTTTTAATCATATATGAAAACGAGAGTGTCCGTGCATTTTAGCAAAATGCAAAAAGTTTAACATCGGTCGTTGATTTGATTGTTGTTTTTGGAAGGGAAATCCCGCAGTAAAATTAATTATCTTTTGCATATTTTGTACCATGACTCTTATAGTTCGATGACCACCATCAAAAATTGGTTTAATTTCAACGTGATCGTACGTCCGTTTTTGATGAGCCATGTCCAGGTGCCCCAAGAGAAGTCCAGGTGCCGCGGAGAATAACGTGAAAAAATTCACAATCTCGCTCTTTTAGACAGCTGATTGAAGATACGCGGGATAGCTGAGATAGAAGGCATTCCGAAAAGAGTCACGGTTGCAATGATATTGTGTTGAGTCATTGCGTCATGGTAAACCTCTTTTACAATTATTATCTATAGTTTATATTTTTAGTAAACATCAAACAGGCTCAAGCGTTTATTGTCATTTTTTGATACCAGAGGTGCCACAGATACAGCTTAAAAGAAGGGAGGAAGAGAGGAGCAAAGAAGAAAAGAATATGAAGTAAGATCGGGACTGGAGGAGGAAGTTAGATTTCCGACTCTTTTAATAGGCATCTCGAACATGTAGATCTATACCAAAGGTCGCGGGTTCAAACCCTGGCTGGCACCGCCGGATTTTCAAGTGCTAAATTTGTGTTTAAATTCATCTCGAGCTCGGTGGCGAAAGAAAATATCGTGAGGAAACCTGCATGTGCCGGAAGAAGTTCTGACACACGTATATCCACCAAACCGCAATGGAGCAGCGTGGTGGATTAAGTTCCATAGCTTTCTCCCTAATCGGAGAAGAGCCCTATGCCCAGCCGTGGGATATGTGCAAGCTGTGTTACGTTTTTTTTTGTTACGTAATAGGCACCTACCATGAAATGAATCTACTTAAATAGCGAAGTCGCCTGAAATATTCACCGTCTTATCCATCGAATGTTTCCGAGTATCTAAGCATGACAACATAAGTCAGGATTACGTAACACAACAAACGTCATATTAAGGAGAGGTTACATCAACACCATCTGTCTTCTCAAACACCTAACCTTTTGATCTCTGACACGAGATTAACACTTGTTAATTTATTATAGTAATTTGAATAACTATTGAATTCCTTTAAGTCTTTTGAGTATTAAATCAGGATTTGTCGGTTACACAGATTTTCTTGTTTCCGCGAATTTAAAGTCGATCTTCGTTAAAGACAAGAATTTTTAATAAATTAAGGGTAATTAAGGGTAATAAATAATAAATTGGAAACTGAGTTAAAATAAACAAACACCGTAGTTTCGTCTCATATAATCTGCAACAATGTTTTTAATGAGACTACTTACTCACGGACGGAAGGGCAAATGAAACTTTAATTTTGTTGCTTCCACGTAGGTACATTTTAGCGTTATTATATTAGACGGATTTATTTAAAAACATTACTACATCAAAAATCAAACCATAAAAAGTATTATTATTGGCACTTTATAATTAACTGCCTTAAAACATTGTAGTGACTCGAACTTTAACAAATAACACGTCCAGTAAATGAAGAAATGTGTTCATCGAACATAAAATGTCGTAAAATAAAAAGTTAACTATTGATACTCTTTTTGTTGGTATTTAAGGTATTAATTTATGGCAATAGCGTAGTTACATAAACGGTGGATAATCATATAATGTATATAAAATATCCTTGTTTACTTAAAAGTACATATTGATAATGCCATGCGGTGACCACTGTCCTTATATAGGCATGCATGCCTTATTTGTCGCATGTACCGATATAATTGTATTACAAATACGATAACTTTCATGACCTTTGTTTTTTGTTTTCAATTTAAAGTCCATTTGTAAAATATTAAACAGAGAAGAGCTAAGGCTTTTTAGAGTAATCTTCATGATAGTTTTGGGGAGTTTTTTTTTCTTCCGCATGATGGTGTGATGCACTTTATGCGATTTTTATTTTTATTATCTAAAGGTATTTTTTGTAGCATACATACAAGAGCATTGTAAAAAAAAATATAAGACATGAAACATAATTTATTCGGACACTTGATACTATATTTTTCTATAAATATTTTTCTTTTCTTATATGGATATATCATCTAACTTGTATTGATATTTCATATGGAATCCTAGATAAAAAGTTACAAACTTAAAAAGTTTTTAAACATTTTTTACTAAATTTCTCAAAAATACTTACAAATGATATTATCTATCATGTTATATTCGAAAAACATTGTAACCGTACTTTTTTGAAAAAATACATTCTACAGAATTCTATTTATCAATTAAATGTTTATTTATCTTCCTGAATGCACAATAACCGGTAAAAAATTAAAAGAAGCGTTGATATAAATGTTTAATATACGATACTTGACCATTGATGACTTAACGGTGGGTTAACGAACCATTTTTTTATGATCAAAGACGCGAATTCGATTTCCATTTAAGGTACTTTTTAGTATTGGTTGATATTCATTTATAAAATATTTTAATACCACACATATAAAACATATTATACAAAATTATTATGTAAATTAACTCGTATGGTGATTCGTTTTATTTAATTATAACAAATTTATGGATGGACTACCTACTTATTATTTTAATATTGAACTTCAAAAATTATGGACATAAAAAATCTACACACAGTGAGACTTGAACCTGCACACTTTGATAATAACCTATGGATATGTTATCAAAACCTTTTATACACTTTTAAAAAGATAAATAGATACACATATTTCAGAAATTCGCTGGAAATGAAAATGTAGTCAAAAGTCAAAAAATGTGTATAACGAAAACCTCATAGTATAAAGTTTTCTTATAGTACTATTAAATGTAATAGACAATTCCTTAGAAATGGCAATAGTCACGCAGTATTCTGATGGAGTGTTATTACTGTGTTCAATAACCACTTCGATGGAATCTCTTATCAAGTAAATCGACTGAATGAGCCAATAAAAAAATGAAACTGTAATATATCTTGAGTGTTATGTTATTGCTTATTAATGATATTAAAATTACATATATATAATACATAATAGTCTGGCCTTTTCCTTTTAAGGAAAATAATATAGTAATTGCAGGTTTCTTCAGGGAGTTCTCAAATTATATTAGAAACTTAGCCACCTTAACCAATTTCATGTCATATATTTTTTCGCAATGTCCCACTGCTGCCATATTCCAAAAAAAAATCATGACAATCCCGTTAACAATAATAGACAAAATTAGAGAAGTAAATGGTGAAAGAAAAAAAATAAAATTAGGATCCGACCGGAACAGGGAACGTGAGAACGTCGCCCGTGTTCTCAACTTGTTGACTGTGTCAACAACTGTGTGGAGCAAGTTATGAGTTAATTACGCTTTTACAACCAGCTTGAAGTTAGCTGAAGCTAGCTTACATTGGTTGAAGCTGTGTGGCCGGTAAAACATTTTGTTGAAACCGGCAACGCATTTTGTAGCTCCTCTGGTGTTGCTAATGTCCATGGGCGGCAGTATTCACTTACCATCATGTGATATGTCAGTTCGTTTGCCATCTATCTTATATTAAATAGCCGACTGAAGTAGGCTGCCGTTAGACTGATATTGATACAGCCGCACTTCGATGTTATTTTTAAATGAAGCAAAGTCACGTTTTTGTAAGTGGTTATCTATAGTGTGTTAAGATTAGTTAATGCTGTTGCTCTATGAGAATATGATAAGTTGTACTAGCAACCGATTAGTATGTGTAATTGTTGAACTATGTTAATACATATGTTGAAAATTTGGTATAGTGTTTATAATCTAATAAACATACACAAATATATGTTAGTTTCCACTTGCTTTTATTGTTTTTAATAAAATTTAATTAGAAAAAGAAAAATAAATGAAAACAGAAATACCTTGCTGTAGTAAGCACCTTTCTTTATGATTGCTGTACTTTCCTCCAGCCAGGTAAGAAAAGGTAGGTATAGGAAGCTTACATATTTCCCTCATATGTTAATTGAACAAACAATATATCCAGTTCTTACGCAAAATAAGGTTTGGCAGTCGCATAAAACGCATCATTGCATCAATGCAGCAGCCAAAGATAATGAAGAATAATACTTATGGAGGCTGAGGCTGCTTTTTCAAAATTCATCAGTATATATATTTTTTAATGGGATAGGACGGCAAACGAGCTGCTGTCGACGAGAATGCTGTCGCCCATGGACATTTGCAACATCATAGGAGCTACAAAATGCGTTGCCGGCCTTTAAGGGGGTATGGAGGGGGAATGGATGGAATGGATATTAAAATAAGACAGTTAAAAGTTGTTTTATCTAATAAACAGATGAAGTAATTTTTTCCAATCCCGGATGTTAGAGCATTATATTTTCTTAGACATCTGATGAGCAGGTCCGTCTTTAACGTATAAGAGGCCCTGGGCACATTTAAATCATGGGCAGTGCCGGATTAACCTATTTTGCGCCCCTAGGCAATGACACAAGAAACGCCCCAGGAGCTAAAAAAAAACTCATCACCCTTGTTTCCCTCATGAATATACCGTTTTAGCATAAAAAAGCTCATCGCCCTTCTTTCCCTCACATATCGTTTTAGCTAAAAAAAAGGTCGTCAACTTCCTTTCCCTATCGCGCCCTTCTGCTCTCGCGCGCCAGCTTGTGCACTTGCACTAGGGGGCCCCATCTATCGCGGGGCCCTGGGCAAGTGCCCATGGTGCCCAGTGGTAAAGACGGCCTTGCTGATGAGATGAGGTGAAACTTTCAAATAAAACTTTTTAGTCCTGATTTTGTTTGTCAAAGTAAAGCACAATGTGTAAATTGGTAAAATAACAAGTGAAAAACGCGTTTTGATATTTGATAATAGGTTCATTAAATACTATTAAATAAAATTAACCATATTCAGATATAAACCCGTTACATAAAAATTACATGTATACACGAATACCACATACATCGTGTTACTTTAACTAAGTAAATTATATGTGTTTAAAAACCTGTCTAGTAATGTTCTGTTTCACATTCTAAACATTGTGTTTATTAACAACACGACACAATGTAACTATGCTATTAAATATTCATACTAAACATTATACCTACTATATATATTACCTACTATGGGGTGATATAAATTCTTGTGTTAGAGATAACATATTTAAAGGAATATTATGTTGCTGAACTAATCTTTGCCAAAAATCTACTTCTGTAAGAAGAAGGCTAAAATATCTCAAAAAAATACTTTTCTAATCCATGAAGGTATTCCATTGCAGATTTAACACAAATGCATTCCAAATTTCCAAATTGAGAGGTTAAAAATTGGTCGAGATCGACGTGTTTTTGGCGGAAAGAATAAAGACGACTTCATGATTAATGATTTGTAAAACTTCGCAGTTTGCATGTTTTTACTAGTAGGTATATTCCTTTTTTGTTACTGCTACGTTTTAAGTCGTGATTTGTAATAACTTTATTCGCAATACTAATAACGTATTTTCCTCCCTATCAGATTGGTACTCGTAGTTTTTGAGATAACACCTTTTAAATAAACGTAACAACTTTTCAGCTGTACCTTGTTCAGACATACTAACAAAGCTGGTATCATTATTAATAGGTCTCCATTTGTAGACTGGAAATAATTTGTCCATATTCCTCATCCCGCCGTATCTCTTGACAAACGCTGCATGTTTGCCCATCAAGTTAAGGCTCACTTTACAAGGTCATTGCCCCGTTTTCCGGCTCTGTTCGCAAATATCTACATCAAATATTTTGAAACTGGACATCTTAGATGTGTATGCTTTCCTTTTCTTTAGTAATTTTTAATACTTTTAGACACAAGACACCAAAATTGAAACTATCATGCACCATCATTCAATTATCTTAAGACATAATTTGGTCATAAGATATAGTGTATAATTATAGATTTTTCTTAATATTCCTTGAAAATCCTTACTCCTCGTTAATGAGAAATTAAAATTATGTACGCGGGCTTATTTTGTTGTTGTTATTTAGAAACAACAATGTCATCTACACCTTCATATACATGACAGTATGCTACCTACATTCTTTGCGCTCCAACGTTAATAAGATACATCCATAACTAGTTCCTTAGGTTCTGGTTAGGCGTTCTATTGTGTCCTAACCATATCGTAAAAGGAAACTCATATCTTTAACGCCAAAACATGAAACGCCATCAGTTACTCGACCGCAAAGGGTCGTTCCATGGCTACCATAAACTTTATTATTATAACCAAGATGGAACCTTTTAAGTCTATGCTCATGGCTAGGATAAGGTGTCAGGTATCAAATGTAAATGTTTCTGTTGATGCATGTGATTTTACCTAATATTTTGCTCTCACAACAAAACTGAAGAAGTACCTTTTTCTTTTTTTTTTAAGGTAAATAACTTTTTTGATATTATTGTAAATCTACATGATACTTCATAATCATGCAGGTATTTCAATTTTTTCAACTTTCTTTCTTCCTCGCGAACTTGGATTCTTTAATGAAAATAAGCAGATACCTATGTCGCACTAAATACGCTATAGGTACCGAAGTATTGGTAAAACACTTTAACAATATTATATAATTACATATATCGTTCAAGTAACAATGTGTAGGGTATGTGTATGTGGGGCGGGAGTGTAACGTGTATGTGTGAGTGGGTCAAAAGAGTCAGTAAGAGATTAACCTGACGATGGTAGAACAAGAGTTTAGAAAGCACTGCTCTAGTCCGATCAAGTCTTTCATTACTGCCGCACGCGTCCGAAACTCGGTTGATCGTCCAGTTGACCCAGCAATAAAACTAAAGCTATAACCCATATTAACTACACATAAATTGATACATGAATATACTCAAAGTCATATCCACTGAGTCTTTGAATTGCGTTCCTATCTGCGATCGAATTGCCATCGTTCGTTGTAGACTCAGCTCAATAGCTGGGTCATAAAGTCTCATAACCCACTCTAACCCACCAAAATCGATTAACGAAAACATATATTCAAATCGATTCGATCGCTCGGAATCATGATAGAGTCGTAATAGCATTCAAAACCAGTAGCGATAGATTGACATTTGTGAGGGGACAGTTAGCACAGTTGTCACGATGCGCCATTGTATGGTAATGTAGTGATACGCATGCGCTAAGTGTCTAGCCTGCCTAGGAAACCCATATAGGCAATAGGAACTTGTCAATGTATCGATTACATCTTGCGTTTCTCGTTGAATCGATTTGTCATTCGTGGAATCGATTTTTTTATCGATCTCGAATAGGGAATAGATCGCTTTTAAGGTATGGTACTTGAACATGGGTAAAGATTTTGTTTTATTCAAGATGTTTTTGTGAAATTATAATATTAAAACCGTAACGGTATGTTTGTATTTTCTTGCGCTATTACATGATAATAATTATTATGTATCTATATTTAAATGATGGAAGGTAAGTCCTAATTTGGGTTTTATGAAATAAATATAAATTCCATTTATAGGAGTTCTTGCAACATATTATAAATTATTGAAAAAGCACAAAAAGTTTTATAAATGAAGCGATGTTTTATGTTTTTTATAAAAGGCAAACTGCCTAAAATTACAATTATACTCTTAAGAAAATTACACACAATGCAATATTTACATAAACATTGACAATAACAGCCAATAACAATATGATGAACATTTACTAAGAACATAAGGCACTCTAGAAATGGCATTAACAAAATACACAAAATATATCAAAAATTATTTAAATATCTATATATCTATTCAAACAAATATTACGAGAGAGAATCAGATAGAAAAAAAAACATAATAATTGTCAATGACAAATATTGTGTCACAATTATTTTATTAATAACCGAAATACAAGTAACTATGTACTTGTTTATAAATTATTATTTGTTTCCCCATCATAAATAATAGCTTTTCGAAAACACTGAGCTCAAAAACTTCATAATCAAAGTTCAATAAAAAGAACAAAGAGTTTTCATATTTACACTTCCTTCGCAATCGAAATAAATTCTAAAATCGAAAAAACAAAACGATTTTTATTAAGACATATACCATTTACAAAATAACTCCTCTTCCGTGTAAGATGTCGGTACATACAGAACAGTGTTATTATGGCAATTTTATCATACAATTAACGGCACGGTGTCACATGTCAGGCTGTTCCGCAGATGCGCTACAAATGGCAACGATGCCATAAAAATAACTTTGATTATATAATGTCTAGATGGAGCGATGTATGAAAAAAATCGTGACTTTCAGGTACATGAAAAATGTCAAAAT
>JAPEIZ010357458.1:0-14309 GCA_026122275.1 Junonia oenone
AATAGTTTATAAGTTACATCTAAAACAGAATACAACACGAATGATCACCGAGCGAAGCTCGGTCACCCCGGTACTATACTTTATGTTAAATTCATAATATGTTTTTATCAGACCTTTCTGAACTTTAAGTATAATGGCTTCCTGACACCAAGGATGAGACAGAATAGCTTTTTTTTAATTTTTCTACCATATTTTCCATATCTATACAGACATGTAGGGCAATTAGATTTTTTTTTGCTAGAAGCGCTTCTATTCAATATGTACAAAATTATTCCAACGTTGTCGAAAACCACTAAAGTCACACTAGATATACTGGGCCCAGATTCTGTATGTCTGTATGTTTATTGTCTTGTTTTTCAATTTGACATATGGAATCGGAAGTAATGGTCCTAGTAAAAGCTATGGCTGCTTATAATATGTGGTTGTCGCTTGTTAGTTTATTTATAAAGTGATTGTTTACGGCGCACTCCTGACGTGTATGTTGGTTATCGAAAACATTCCTCAAGATTTATATTGCATTTTCATAGATCTGGGATATCATAGGCTCGGGCCTATCGCGGCACATTTATAGGCGACAAAAAAGCTTTTCTCGGGCGCCAATGTTGGGAACGAGGCGGACGACCTCGTTGCAGCCTGACCTCCACTACTCCAAGGGTAAGCCAGAAACCATTTAGACTAGAATACTTGTACCTACCGTGAGTAACGATCGTTATCAGATAACTACGATAACAACCGGGACCGATAGTCTTAGGTGTTCTACGACACGATGGGCAGATTTACAATAACAAACACCTAGACCTAGGAAGAAATATTAATATAAATAGAAACATCAGCTCCAAGCGAGAATCAGAAAGACAACTGCCGACATTAAAGGCAAATTCAGTACCACTACACTATAATGGTCGTCATATAGCTTATTGACAATGTCTCCAGTTTTACGTCGTGTGGTCACACCATATTTAACTCAAATATGCGCCTACGCATTCATTCCCGCGAGTGTTAAATTTCAAGAACTAACGCTAACAGTGCCCACATATACGACTCTTCAAACATTACTATGTATACATTAATTTTTGAAGATATTGTTCGTTTAATGAGTTTACGTATTAAAGAGACATATTGAAGAGTGCCATGTCTATGGGCTTGTTTCTTTATTGTTTGATGATTTGACAACCACGTTAACGTTTTTATCTCAGAACACGGCGCCGTGTGGAGTAAATATGTGAGGCCACGCTGACTAGGTACGACAAACTACAGTCACTACAGTACTGATGCCACGTAAGTCAACTTTTAATCAATTATTGATAAATACTATAATTAATATGATACTACTATGGTACACTACTCATTATACTTACATGTACATACATATATAACAATGCTTAATCTGTAAAAAATAGCATCAAAATTTCAAAGTAATCAAAAATGATTACCTGTTGTTAGAACTTAAGTAACGTTGATTTCATATATGGTGCTAAATACAATCGAAGTTACTAGAACTTCATCTTTCGATTAATTCTCAGACTAGATTTACACAATACTGCATACTCGGAGTAGGTATAATTAACAGATGAGCATGTGATACCTACTCACAAAAGGAGATACATATTAATATCGTAATATGTAATATAACTTCATTCCAACAACATGTTAATCTGACGATATTATTCCCTTTGTTTGTTTGTTATTATCCTACGGAATTAAATGTTAAAAGCTATTCAAGATTATATATGTAATATTCATCTATGAATATTTTATTAAAAATTAAGACGTGAGATGCTTCTACATAGTGTTAAATTCTATAAGCTTTATGCTTAGTAATTTCCAAAAAATGTATTCATTAGTTTTTGCATAAAAGACACACTCATAAGCTTATGCTATATTTTAATAGGTACCTATAGATAAGACATACATCAATTTTTAAATTCAATAATTTTAGCTGTATAAATGTTATCACTTTACCTATTTATTTCAGCAGTAAGTTTGTACTGAATCTATTTAAACGGACCATAGAGGTTCTAATTCCTTGCGTAACGCCGGCCACTTTCAAAGGTGTCAATAAATAACCGTCAAAATGCCGTTCTATTTAAAGTCCTAGCACAGCTTGACGTGATGTGTCAATCACGCTGACAGTGTAGCGAATACCGGTACGAATTCCAATAAAACGATCACACTTAACTACTTACGTTGATTTTAAACTATTTACCATTAAACTGGCAACATTGTCCTACTCAACTTGTTCCGATCTTCGCATGAACAAAAAAAAACTCCGGCTAATTTATGCGTTACATTCGTCAAAGGCCAATGCGTAATTAATGTTTCAGCTGCTATTCAAAATCATTAACTCGAATAAAAATTACAAGTTTTATCGGCTACTTGAAATTCGTTACGTATTTTTTTACCGACCACATTATTCCCACAGCTTGTTTCCAAAGAATTATCGAGAATCGATTTTATAGTACAGTTTATTATCGATATTTTATGCTGATTAATCTAAGCCGTATTCGAAACCGAATCGTTTCTGTAAAATGATATACGTGCAGCGATTTTTCATATGCAAAATAAGCGTTTAAAAATAATATGAACATCTAATATCGTTACAAAACATAGGTTTGGTTTCCTTGCAATAAAATTCCATATTAATGAAAGACGGTTTATCATAACTATATATCATACTATGTTCGGAATTAAAACGACAATTAAATTTGCATAAACATAATGGCTGAATCTTTATTAGATGCATACATTAGGCCTTCGCCACGCCCTTATTAATGAAGCATCATTAAGGCTTTGCGAAAGATTTGAACGTACTAAGCAATTTGGTAGGGGTGATTAATTTGCTACTTTGAAATTCATCTTTTGATCTAACGATTTATATTTTATGAGCTAAGGCGTACTTATAGATACGAGTACAACTTACAGGTTTAGAATTAGATTACGTCTAATTTGAAGATTTAGAATATACCTAAAGGTATCAGTTTGATAAAGATGATTGTTCTTTGAGATTCATTTATGTATATAAAAAAAAATCCAGTTAGGGTCTGTAAGACCATAGAATGTCTAATACATATTTTTTTATATCAACAAAGAACTTTTATCGTATGATTGTGGAAGTTATTTTTACAAATTTTAATTTTATATATTTTTATGTAAACATAACTATTCGAGTATACATAATGTAAATCAGAAAAAGGTAACAAAAAATAAATATTTAAAAAAAAACAATAAAAAGAAAATGTTTTAAAATCATTAAAAAAATCTAATAATTTAAAACAGAAGTCACGATTATAATATATTCTAACCTATCCTAGGTATGTATGATAAAAAAACCTTTCTTCGTCCTCAATTCCAGGCTTAGTATGAAACAAAAAAAGCCTTAGAGTCGAAATCATAAATATGTAAATCTAATCTTTAACATACTTGTTATAAATGAACTTGGATTTATCCACAGCATTACTATGCATTATATACTGTTTCCTGCACTCGTTGGACCTAACAAGGAAACTGCGCGTGCGCAACAGAAACCCGATAAACACTGGATCCGATCAGATACTGATACGATCTGCGATATTAATGAGGTATTTCAAATATAATATTATTTCTAACAGTTACCTATGGCCTTTCATAGGTACGTATTTACTCCTTTTGATTTAGAGATTGGAAATTTAGGGAATTCAAGGAATGAAACTTAAAAATCCGTTTTCATTGGCTATCTTTATTGCTAAAGGAAAGTCTCTGCCTTTCTAGACTTTAGGTGCTACGTTTTTAAAGAAGTTGAGATAAGTCACTGCATTTTTGATAGATATACCATTTCATATCATAAAAGTACTTAACAATTTCGTATATTTTGAAGTGAGTCATTTATATTAGATGTCTTCTTTTGAATCGAATCGATGCTTCGTTCCGATAAATCGTTATCGGAATCGAATCGGATTTAGTGTGCAAAAGCCTTATTACTTGTTGCCTCGTCACTCAGCAACAAATTGTGTGCCAAACGAATGCCGATAGGAAAGACGTGGCAATGTGTATTAAGCTCACATAGAGCTTGCAGGACCATGTATGGTGGTATGCCTTAGTCGCTTTATGTCTGTGTTAGTAAGACTTAGTACCTGGACTCTGCGATTGAAAAACCTAAGTTGTTGTACGTTTAAGTTTTTTTCTTTGGGTTCCGTGATTTGTTTGCTAAGTTAAAAGTCCAGTTGGTTAGATGTTTGAATATAATTATGATATATCAAAGCTGAAGTGGCAGCGGCCATGTTTATCGCAAGACTTATGGCTGTTGGAGCAGACAAGTCCTAGTGTGGAGATCGCATCTGGGGAAACGTAGTGTACCACGCTGTCTGGACACTGACGACATAACGCAGGGTTGCCGGAGCGGGCTAGATGAGGGTTGCAGAAGACTGGGATATTTGGCTGACGACGACATCAAATATCATGTTTTACTTTATCTAGATGGGCCATTTAAAGTTGGAAATGGAGTTAACGAACTGAATCTAAACAGTACTGAAAATTGGGTTATTCTAGTGGTACTGTTAGGTACAAGCCAGCCGTAGCATATACCTTGTGATTTTAGGCGATCAAAATTATTTAAGTTAAGTGTCAGTTCAGGAAAATAATAACTCATCCTTTAAAATTACATAAATACATAAAAGTATTCGGACTAAAATTAAGCTTTGTGTTTTGTGTCAAGCATCCACATTGTTTTTGCATATATTTCTATCGTACAAACAAAAATACATGATAAATAAATTATTTTAACAAAACTATCATTAGGCAATTAAATCTAATATTTCCATAAACAGAACGTGTAAATAAGCGAGTGCGTTCTAACATAGGTTCAACAAACCTTCATAACGACGATTCGGAATTCTCTGCGCGTGGGCAGAGGCCGAAATAATAGGCCGTGACACGTCCCTTGGTCGACTACAATGGTCTATAAATATTGAAAAAAACCGGCAAAACGCGAAACGGAGAGCACGTAGAGTGTTCCGTAAAAATAAGTAACGTGTGGCCAGTTTTCATTGTTATAAAGTAAATTATAATCCAAAGTAAGACCAATGTCTTACTTCAGATTTTAAACTATGTAAATTCATATATTGGTATAATGTTTGACGTTGGTACACACTGTGTTGACGTACCTGCAAACGTTGTTCTATCATATAAATTATGGATCACCGAACAGTGTAACCACAAATAGCACGACCCGAGATTTTTATACGTAACTTAACTAATAGTAACTAACTAATATGTAGTTGATCAGACATTGTCCAGTCTATTATATTATACTGTCATTATTTTACATGTAGAATCGATACTGTCTTCTAGAGGTAAAGCGGACGGGTGATCCAGGCTTAGTAACAGGATCCCATTTAAACCCCTTTTGCACGGAACCCTAAAAAACGACAGTAAATCTATCGATATCGCTTGATATTCAAACTATGAAGTCACTTTGTATGCTTTCGCTGAACATCTTAACGTAAGGCGCGATGACGCAAAATTGCCTTTATGTAATACATAATACACCATTATTTTGTGTAAATCGTCTTGTGCATCTTTTACGATGTATTCAAATGTTTTGATGAATTCATCATTGTTCGATTTTTTGGTTGATGCAATTGATTGTATCGCCACCTTTAAAATTGAAGAGACAATTGTTTTTTTATGGTTATGATGGCCCAGCAAATGGGCCATCTGATAAGTGACATCTGCCATAGACATTGGCATTGCTTATATTAAAAGATTATCAGTCAGATTTGGGTGGACATTTTTATACGTCTAACGATGAGTGGGGGAGCCCAAGAGGGGATTTTTGCAGTTACTCGAGCGCGTCAGAATATCATGTGGGAGAAACCTTGTACCCTGTAATGTACATCTACCATAATATGAAAACTTAATATTGGGGGGTTTGCTTTAAGCTATTAAGGAAATTCCTTCATATAATTGTCAGATTAAGGGCCAGGACGTCGGAGTAAACTGTGTAACATCTCTAAACCCTGGAGTAAACATCTTTATAAGTATTACAAGTTAGGATTCTCAAGTAGGAAATTTAAAGAAGGTGTGTTCTGAAATATGATGAAACATAGTAACCATAGTAAATTTTCGAAATCTTGAATTCACATTTTTACATCTAATGATGTCAGTTAATGCATTTGATGTCCATGCAAGGTGTCAACGAGACTAATCAGCAAGTTGGGTTTTTGTGTCCTTTGCAACTCTTTTATAAATAATTCGAAAATTCATACATTTTTCATAATTTTTGATGTTTTGCTTGATGCGATTGAATATTTGATATTATCACACCTTTCGGTTGGAAGAGATACAATTATTTTTTATGACAGACGACGAACAAATGGTCATTTAATAATTGGACACATCTGCTCAAAGACATTGACTTTCCCGTTTGTCATTATGTTATCAAACACAGATTTTGAAAAATTTAAAAATAATATCGTCATTATTTTCAATGAGATTTCTTTTATTTTCTAAATTGTATGGTGTAGAATATGAAAACACTGCCATTATAAGTCTATTTCTCATAAGATTAAGTAGACATTCAGTTTACTAATTTGTAACATAAAAGTAAGACTCAAAAGTGATTGCCTATTTTTATCTTAAATATATTTGATCCTAACCTCAAAAGCACTTAGATGCTACCATTGTTTTGTCGCTATTACGAAGATTTGTTACTTATTTGTTTTTCATATAAATACGGAACGCCGCTTATTAATTAAACAACTATTTATAGACTTGAATGAAATTGGTCAAAAAAGATCCCATAGACAGACGATTTGGTTAAAACGGTAATCGCAAGGAATTTTTAAAGTTTACAACTCAAGGGACATGACCAATACCTTTGCTGGTCTTTAACAGATACTATCATTCGAAGCATATAGAGGCACGGCTATTAAATAAAGATCGAATAGCTAACGGAAAGGTCAACATTTGATAGTGTTTTGCCTACGCCTCTCCCATTCTTGACACACTTTCAGCAACTGTATCTTAACTTTCTCACAAATTTGAGTACACTCGAAAATGACCCTTCCGACAAAGATAATAAGGGAATTACTTTAAGAAGTTACTGCAAATATAAGTTGGTTAAAGGGATTTGAATGGATTTTCAATTTAGCCGTGTCGCGGGTTAGATGTCGTAAACATTTTCTCAGTGATTCGTATTTTATATGTTGTTGCTTATCTCGACTTGAGAGAGAGCTTGTGAACGTCTGTTTCGTTTGAACTAAAAGTACCTATTTATGTATTACATCTATTATTTACACATCTGCGTCAATGACGTAAGGCGTATCGGCTTTGGTAAGACACATACACTGCTCATCCACTACCTTTGATTAAAGTTAGACACTATTTATAATTAGCTTTGTATAGTATATTCGCATTTTATTTTATTAATACAACCTACACTGAAACATTTTCAGCAATCATCTTCGAAGATAATCTTTGTAATATCAACCATGCAAACATTTCTGACTATTAATAGTTTAAAATTTTATATAATTTAGAGATTTTTTGAGATACTATTAATTATCACTTTCTGTATATTAAATATCAATCGATAACGGAAATCTAACCAATTATTAATATTAACAACCTGTGTCGGTACAATCTCGACGAACAGGCGTCGTTTAGGTATACATTTATTTTAATCTTAATAAAATTCTGAGTTCGTCAGTGATTTTATATCGGCACGTTAAGGTATATCATGTTTAGTAGATTGTGCAAAGCTCGTCCGAATAAATCGAAAGATAAGTGCCCAAAACTGCAATATAACATGTACAAAAAGTACATACATACTTCCATAACATTTTCTGAATAAGGATATTATTCCACTAAACGGTAAACGGTTAATTTGCGTATGTTCGTTGCTCACCAAGAATTCGCGTAATATTTTCATAATTTTTGATGTAGATCAATAAATTCTTTATCTACTAGAATACAGGCGAATATGTCTTTTATTCGCGTCTGAATTATTCGGCAAGATGTTTGCCGAATTCGTCCAAGTATCTAAACGTGGCGTGTGAAGTGAGAATCTTGGGTATCTTAGAATCTATTAAAAATACATTTTTATTTCTTAAATAGCTATTTATATGCATAAATCGTCGTTTGCGTCGGATGTTATGTTTTTTATAGCTGAGCCTACAAAACTGTTTTCTTAAACTATGTATTTTTGATTGTATTGGTCAATACGAATCATCGTTATAAAAAATGGAATAATTAATATGATATACGAAAACAAAATTGGCGTATGTAGGCACCCATTTATACCTAGTCTATAATATAAAAGTTGTATGACAAGAATTTAAATATGCATTTTAAATTTACTTACCACGTAATAATATAATTATGATATTCAAATTTATGTTCTCTTATTCACAGGTGACGTAGAAGTAAAACGATAAATTTATTAGTAATAAAACGTAAGTGCTGGCCTTGAATTTTAAATAAATATATTCATTTTTTGAGTATTTCTATTCTGGTATACAATACGAAAGCTTATTTTAATATACTCGCAATATTTATTGTCACGGAAAGAAACATTTTATTGTTAAGCTGGTGGTAAGCATTTGATGGAATTTTTTTCCTTTTTAAATGTAACGCGAAAGAGTCAGGCTATAGCGTTGATGGTCGTAAATATGTATTGACGTCATTATATAGGTATTATATTGTACTAGCATCTGCCCATGACTTCAACCTTGATAAAAACACATAAAAAATAGAAGAGTGAAATGTGGAAAGCGACCACTCGTACAAACAGACGGGGCTAGTGCCCATCGCAGCAAATATTTTAGGGCGGCAAAATGCGACCGGAGACGTTTTTTTTGCTGGTCAATAAGATCAAAGATAGAAAACTAAGAGTCACGATGTTTTTTTATTTAACTGGCCAATTTAAGATTAAAATATGACTTTTATTGTCAGTGAAAATGTGTTATTTTTTCAGTGCCCAAGGGTTATTTTACCCGAATTTTACAAATTCTACAAGTGCCCCTAAAGTGTCTTAAAAGCTAAATTTAGATCTGAAAGCCTGAAACCGAGAGAATTGCACGACCTAGCCAATTACATCTGACATTTTCAAGTATTTTAAAGTGTTTATTTCATTATGAGGTGAGGAAAAATATTGAGAGGAAACTTACACGTGCTTGGAGAACTTTAAAGACATTTAGAGTGTATCGGAGCATTATTTTAACTATTAAAGCTGTGAATTTTAGGCTCAGTTATAGCGTCAAAACAAAGCCTATATCCTTTTATCGGGGTGCTATCTACAACTTTACCAAAATTTAT
The DNA here is from genome assembly GCA_026122275.1 of Junonia oenone. Taxonomy (NCBI): domain Eukaryota; kingdom Metazoa; phylum Arthropoda; class Insecta; order Lepidoptera; family Nymphalidae; genus Junonia; species Junonia oenone. Next base: position 9,292 of record JAPEIZ010357458.1, read on the forward strand.
CGAAATTAGTTTAGCGGTTTAGGTGTGAAAGCGTTTCAAATAGACAAACAGAGACAGTTATTTCCGCATTAACAATATTAATTGACATTTTGTTATTAAGATTTCTTTGTCGTTTTAAAACTGATAAATTGTAAATGTGTAATCCATTTTGTAAAATCTTAGTTCAAAAGTCAAGGTTACTAATTTAAATGTTTTCGATCTTTTGTTCGTCCATTGCATTGTGACTCATACAAGTGAGTAAATGAGTCACAATATATCAAACGATTGTATTCTAAATATTATTAATTAGGAAGAACATAGTGCATAATGCATATGTATATGTAAATGAAAACAGTTTAAAAGGTCAATCACATTCCAGAGTATTGTGATGTATTCGTTTATTCGTTTTGTAATCTTATTTTTGGTTTTTAAATGTTAATTGTAGTTAGGAAAGAGATAATTCGTTTTCAAGGAAATTTTATTTAATCGGTGTCTTTGCCTCAAAGTGTATTTACCACCCCAAATGCATCGGGGAACATATACACTTGGAAGAACTATTATAAGGTATTTTATCCTTATTTATGGAATAAAATTAGAATACCACGTTAACTCCTCAAGAGAATAATACAAATGAAAACAAACCATTCTTCCGGTATTACCCACACTTTCCTGAGCTCACGTAATTTTACCGAAGGTATTTACAAAATAAAGCCGCTTATCTACTTCTGTTCGGTTATAGTACGAACATATTTTTAGCTTCACTTCGAATTAAACTGTATGAAACTTCAGCAAGCACGCGATAACTTCACTATGTAAGGCTGCCTGCATACGACGACGCCAAGGGGTAACAATGTCTATCGCTATAAAGTCATGAATAGCACTCTATTCATGTATATATATGTAAAAGTTACATAAAAAAAACAAATAGTAGGCCTGCCGTTAAAGTTTTTTTTTTTTTTTTTTGGATGAAATATTTACCTACCGTAAGTAGAGAGTTTGTCAGGTAGTGACCGCAATAACAACAGACAACATGGGATGGTTATTAGAAAGCATTCTTTGTTCGTAATTCGGCCTAAAATGTAAAGATACCTGAACTGCTTTAATACACCACCGCGATGGTGCAGTGGTGATTTTCTGCATTTGTGTATCCTATGTATGTCTGCATAGGACAATGGCCGTTGAAGCAGACGAGTCTGGACAAGGCCCGCCGGACTGACGATATAGGTATGCTAAGTCGTCGGAATGGGCTGGATGAGGGCTACCGAAGATCGCGATGCTTGGCGCGAACTTGCCGAGGCTTATGTCCAGCAGTGGACTACGATTGTCTGAAAATGACGACGATGTGTAGCTGTTCGACAAAGCCGTAAGCATCAAAGGAATATTAGACATTTTAAGTATACCGCTAGTGCTGTCTCTGCAGAGGTCAGAATAATAGTTATATCGATAAACGATCTTAAAACTGACTCCTATGATATTCGCATTCAACCCATTTAACACATAAGTTTTGTTTGTATTGATCTAATCTAAACAAACACCATTATTACGTTTTTAAGACATCAGATGTTTCATTAGTTTGATACCGAATTAAAAGAAGAATCATTCATTTGAATTAACGATATTATCGGACAAATTATATGTAGTTAAATTCTTCCTTATTTGAAATCGATTTCAAAACATTCAAAGTACCTAGCGATGCAATTAGTACATTCATAATAAATACACCAGAAACCGACAAGCAACATTTCGATTGAAATCAACGATATTTTTCATATGAAATAATCATCAATAGACCGACAATTACAAGCAATTAGTGCAGTATCGGTGACATATTTACGCCTAACAGGTAATTATACAAGTTTCCATTAGTTTGTTTTATTGCCGGTTGCAGAAGTCGTTTTTAGTAATTAGGGTAGATTCACACTAAAAGGCAGCTATCTCTCGATCGGATCTCTTTCCCGTCCGGCCCGTCTGGATAGAAAATGGTGTTTGTCAAAAATCTCTTTGAATTTCTTTATCAAAACCTTATTTTACATACAAAACATTTGTATGATGACGTCATTCAAAACACTAATTGGACGGTAAATGATAGGTATCATTGTCCTAGGAAATCAAAGCATAACAGTCAAATTCCGGTTAAATCCTATTTCATGTTCGAGATTCTTATAGAATGACCTTGATCAATCTCGAAGAAGAAGTTTAGATTGTATCATATACAGAGCCAGGGATCAGACTAAGAACTTCAACTCAAAATTTTATTTGTTCACGTAGGCTGCAAAAACTCTTTTGAATCGTAAATTTACTTGCATGTCACTTTTTTAAAAATCAGAATTTAGTTTCTAGCCAAGAATAACCAGCAAGCAGCTGGATAGTTTTTTTAATCAATTCGTTGCAGGGTGCAGAGTATTTTGCAGTTACAGCTTGCTTTTGAGTACCTGCTAGAAGATTAAATTATTATATCCACGCGTTTTAGTCGATACTGTTGTGTGAATCTACCTTAATCGAGTTTAGTAATTAACGTGTACGCCTACCGGGTTCCGGGTTCGACTCCTGACGAAATAAAACGGTATGAACACACCGGATGTGCTGTGGGCGGTCCAGCGAACATTGTCATTCAAAAGCTTTGGCTCCGTTGTGGTCACCAAAATTTTTGAAAAATTTAGGACTTAGTTTTTTGTATTTTTTGTAGTAACTTTTCTGATATTACTTTGTAATTAAATTTCATTTTTATATCTATTTAGTAGTATAAATTTTAATAAAATACTTAAAACTGTAGTTGTAGTAAAAGGTAATGGAATTTTATGAAGACATTTTATTTTTTGTAATAGGTAAAAATAAAAAAAAACCAAAAACTCGTTTTTTTTTACTTTTTCATTGAGGTTATGGTAAAAAAGTGCAAATACAAAAGTTTTTTAGGTCTTTTAATTATCTACAACTTTGTTATACAACATTTTTCATAGGACTTGTAGTTAAGCCGAAAACCAAGATACACCGTTTTTAAGTTTTAAGCTCGTATTATCATGTTGGATTTCGCATGAAGTAAAAAAGTAAAATGCCTCTATTGATTACTACATAACTTTACCTTCGAAAAGCCTTGAACGTTAGTTCATGAGCTTTTGTTGTCAGTCCTTACATACCGACAGACAGTAGCTCTATTTAAGTTTTAATTCACTATCGATAACTGTTTTACTATATTCTGTATACGTACAAAGCAGGCTAAACTAAAAATAACTTAAAGCTAAACTGTAGGGGAAAGTGTGGTATAATGATCCACTTAAGAGAAAAAACTTAACTATGGCTAAAGTTGACGGCAGAATCGCAAGGTTTCTATTGTCGGAAGAAGTAAATTAACTTAGTAACTGCATGTTTATTTTTCATTACATGAGTGTAGTTTTTTTTTGTATTAGAGGTTTTTGTTAAAGTTTAGTAAGGGATCATTTTATACACATCTATGTACAAAATGATGATGATGGGTTGGGGTAAAATAATCCCATTCAGTTTATGACATAAGTTAATAAATAGGAATAAAATAAAACGCTTAGCTGGCTTTAAAATGTCACTATTTGTCTCTGATTTACGACGGGGGATCATTTGACCTCCAGGAATCGTATTACCTCACATTCCCCTATATTAAGTAAAAACTGACTTTATAAAAACTCATAAAAATAAAAAAGTCACTAGAGGCAAGTACCAAAATTAAAAGAGGGAAAAACCACAAGACACCTAATCCAACAATACCATTTAGATGTGAAAATTATTTTGTTTACTTGTTGCTATTTCACGACTAAGCCGCTGTACCAGTTTGGACGAATGTTTGCACAGGTAGATAAGTATATGTGGAATGGTTATAATATTAATATAGTAGATTTGTCGTTAAAATGTTTTGTAGGGGTGATATCGGGGATAAAAATAATGCTATTCATAATGATTTTATTTATAGACAAAGTTGCAAAAAAAAGCAAGTATCTTATAATTAACATTCACAGCACTGTATCCATAAAATTATACACACACAAGATTTAAATAACGTGTCCGCTTAATGGACTCGCTGTTTGCTTCGTGTTTACGTCTGTTTGTCTGTCTATTAGCTCGTTTTGAGTATTTAACAGTAATTGTGTGTAAAAGTTATTAGCCGGTGAAATCTTTGATGAAGCGTCTTTTAGATGAGCGAGGAAAGTACCGTAAGGATTGAATTTGTGTCGACAATTTGTTATGTTTAAATTAGTAATCACAAAAGTTTGTATTTGCTAGGATAAAAAATAATTTTTAGAAGTACCACGTACATATTCTCGGAAGCTATACATCAGCCTTGTAGAAACATTTTAGTTTCGATGTATTTGTATTTGTAAACATTAGTTAATAGATTTTAGGTTAAAAAATAATAATACAATACAACAATTAGATTCAAAACTTTAAAAAACCATATCAAACTACCAATTCCTCGGCGCATTCAAACGTAAAACCTAATAAAGTTATCCATAATTTTCAAAACCCATGGTGAGCCTACACGAACAAAACGCATTGTCTTCGGTAATGCTATTAACAAAATTATTATTTACCGACATCTATTGCTCCTACTCGGCTATTACGACTCTTCCGTTCTGATTTGTTTTGTGACTTAATTAACTTTTATTATTTTCCCTTTATTACGGCCATTCATTGACTTTTATGTTGGTTTTACCTTTTTATCTACACTTATAATATGAAGAGGTTAAATTTATTTATTTTTGTAATACGTAGAGAGTTGTCTCTGAAATTATAATTTTATTGGTTATTCGTTTATTGAATATGGTTATAGACAATACTGTTATGGCGTTATAATTTAAAGGAATGGCAAAGTGGTCGAAGTGGACCTTATAACGCGAGTTACATGGACACTTACATACATAGATTCCAACTTTGAAAAAAAAATTGCGGTGTCAATTAAAAATCTTATATATGATTATTAAGATAGGTATCTTATCCATTATTATTATGTATGTCTGCACCATACCACGGGCCAATAGTGACCCGGACATTTGGGAGGCGTGCGTGGGGCCGAA
>JAPEIZ010362750.1:0-24679 GCA_026122275.1 Junonia oenone
TCTAGTCTAAATGGTTACTGGCTTGCCCTCTGGGTTGCGGAGGTCAGACGGCAATAGCTCTGCATAAAAATCAGTAACCTGTCAATACTTAGGCTAGAATAAAAGCAGACCCTGGTTAAGTCCGGGAAAATGCTAGGAAGAAGAAGAAGGTCTAAAAATATTTTGGAATCGGGATTTCAAATATCAATTAAAGAATACCTATACTATCCACCGATAAATGTTTGTATATTCTAATTGTGTAATTAATTAAGTACTAAATTTCGATTGCATTTAATTTAACCAAAAAGACTTCATTAGCAGGAAATCATATGTTAATCAGAGTTGTATTACCAACACATAAAATATAAATGTAATAAAATTAAACAGTAATTTACATGTGCATTTACACGAATGTTAATGTTCAATTTTCAAGTCATAGTTTCCGCAACATTTTCAGCGTCAAATTACATCCGGTCCAACGGGCGCAGGGCGGGGGTAATTTTGCATCGTATGAAAATTTATGATTTGGATGGACCTATTTAGAGTTAGGTTACCTATTTGGGGTGACATTATTACATTTTAATGCCTTTTCTATCTTATGTTTTCTATTTTATGTTAAAGAGCAAATTATAGTTATTAAGAATGTAATGTTATTTGTATAGACTGACAAAAAATGTCCTTATCAGTTTGATTGGTTTTAGGTTTTAGGACATATATATTAATGTTAAGCTATATTTTAATCAATAGTAAAACGATTCAAATATTTAATTCTATTATTTACAGGACGTAGGTATCATAAAGTACAGTTAATGTATAGGTTTAATAAAGTAAATAATTCTAACAGAAACAGCAAATAATCTCTTAATGCAATCGCAGAAAACAGATTTAATTGATTGATTTATGTAAATCAAGTTATGGTCTAAAGGCTTAATCTAAATTTATTATTATTTTAAACCAGTTCTTTCAAAATATTTGACGTACCCCTAATAAGTAATTATATTAGAAGACTTCTGCTGATGATTCAGTGTTAAAATTCGATTGCTCAAAATATTAATACGCGTTGAAAGTTATTCATAACTTTGGTAGTCACAAAAGGAACGAGAGACGGATATTACGTTATGAAAGTTAAAGAGTAATTTGCTGTAGAAAATGATAACCAAGACAGATCCAATAATTCGTAAATAATCATTATAATTAAAGTAAGTACATGTTTTACTTATCATATAATGTGTATGTGAAATAAATATACCGCACATTGTCGTACTCATTACGAAATTTCTAGAATTATAATAAGGTACTTACTAACAGAATTATAATGATGGCACCTAATTTCGAAATATTCGAAAAAACGGCTTAATGAATAAATTAATAACTTGATTTTATTCTAGAAAGGTTTAATTTATTAAGTTATTAGTTTTAGAAAAACCCTTTGCCGTTTCCTTACTGATGTTTCTGATATATTCGATTTAGAATGTACCTACTTGTAAGGATTGAGATCCGGTTTTTAAAATTCAACGGGCAAGTAAGTTGCGGAGAAGCTGCAATTTAAAGGGTTGCCAGATGTCCGGGAAATCCGGGACTGTCCCGGAATTTCTCGTCCCGTCCCGTGTCCAGTAATCAAGCCTTGTCTCCCGGAATCCGAAAGACTTGATGGATGACCTTTTTTTAGCTAAAATGGCACTTCTAAGATAGGGTAAGGAGAGTGTCGACCTTTTTTGCTGAAATGGCATTTTTATAATAGGGTTTCGCCGCTATAATTTCACTGGTTGTTATACAATTGTCCCGGATTTGATAAGTGTCTGTCTGGCAACCCTAAATTTTATTTAACACGTGCGAAGTGGGGACGGCAACTCGGAGAAGTTTTATTATTCTATAGCTTTCTGTTGCCGAGGGTTTTACGATAAATTAGACTCCGTATTTTATACCACATTAGGTGTAAACTTTCAGATTTATTGTCCCAAATAAAATAAAATAGTTACAAAGTACGAGTACTAAATAGTAACTAACAACTTATTATTTAATGTATGAATGTTAGAAAAAATAACGGTGTTTTGTATTTAATTTAACAAAAAAATCTATTATGCTAAACTGACAAGCGGATGGGCGCCGGCAGGATAGTTTCAGGGGGTGCATTTTATCTTTATATTATCTAATCAGCTAACTAGATACAGTAAATCGGTTCTGCGCGACTATAAAATAATTACAGTTTGTTGCTTAATTTTATAAATACAAGTTTCGCCAGAGCTTCCAATAGGTTAAGAAGACTTCGTCCGTAACCTATAAAATTTATTCATTAATACGACGACAATTGTGCATCTGTTCATTGTAGTAGCACCGGGCGTGGTCGAAATGTTTCCAAAAGGGAAAGCTAATCGATCAAACCACACGACGAGATGCGTACACGCATTGCATAACACTTGTGACGTCACATCTACGACACATTACACGTGTTTCGTGCGTTTTATTATTTTTTATGGAAGGTAAGGTTTGACGACAGTGTTGACGCAGACGCGCACTGGTCACTGCAACGGGCTGAAGTGCTAACGATCGCGGGTTCGATACCCGCTCATGACAGACATCTGTACTGGCCATATGGACGTAGGTATGTCGTGGTCTGGGTGTTTGTGTTTGTGTTGTGTGTGTGTGATCCAATCCCCGGCGTTTTTTTATGTTATAGTCTGAAGTTGTAAATGAAGGTTTTACGGTGGTAGAGCAATATTAGCTGATTGTGAATTAGCTAATATTGCTATGTCTTCCTATATGAAGATACATACTCGGTTGTCCGCTATATTTAATTAAGATTTGGAACTTGTTGAAAATTTTTGAAATTTTTGAACTCAAAAAAGTTCTAGAACTTAATGTTTTTTTTTTAATTTTGCGTGAATCGCCAAATTATTATAAAGCCTGTCACAATTCACAATACAATGACCGTGTTTTTACAAGACAGGAGGTTAAGAAAGCGAGGTCAGATGACTTCCTCGCCTAAAACATATGAGAACGAAGCACAATACAAAGTTTGATAATCTTGTAATAAACAGTAATATTACGATTACGTTCATAAAAGTGATGAGCTATTGCGTTATGTTACGTTTTGACCGAAATGTCAATGCAATTAAGTTAATACCTTTCCGTATCAGTAGGGTAGAATTAAAATAGGGATTAGTTTTAAAATCTATTAGTTATCACAGATTGATGTTTAAAAATAAAAATTAAGGCGCATAAATTTTTCTTCAACCCAGAAAGTTTATAACTTCTTTTTAGTACTTTCTTACTTTTGCCCTATCGTAAAATGTAATTAAAAAACACAAATTAATGAAAATTGCTCCATTTTATAATACATAGTATAAGTGAAAGTGATACAGAACCCTTAAAGCACAAGTGCGATCATATTATAATTTTACCTTGATTTTATTTTTTATATTTATGGTTCTTAAAAGGTCATATTGTTTAGAAGTAATATTTCAAGCCAGAGCAATGTTTGCTTATTAAAAAATGTGACTGCTAGTCTGCTATAAATCTTCGTTTAGCAAGAGTTGACTGTGTCAGTTTTTAAATATTAGTATATTTTTTAAATTTTAGGCCTTTAAGTTTAAAGATGCGATGGGGTATTTTAAGTACTTAGTAGTAGGTGATACTTTTAGCAATATTTCGCGAAAATCAGCTAGATTAATCAATCAGTTGAAAATTATATCATGTTCGTTCCTAAATAAATATATGCATCGAAGACAAATAGTTATAAATTTCGTTAAAATTAGCCCATCGTTAGTGTAGTATCACTTACTTGCTTGTAAAACAGCATATTGTGAATTTATAGTAATACAAAAGATCAAATCATAAACTTTATAGTTCGATCAAAATAGACCTAAAAACTTTATAACTCGGTCTAGGTTTTGAAGTTTCTGGTTATTTTAATCGTAAAATAGTTAGGTATTTTAATCTAGCAGAATATTATTTTCTGTTAGATTAGCAGTTTTCGTGATTTTCTTACCCAAGTACGTTTGTTTTTTATTCAAAATGTTATAAATACCTTAAAGAATATTCCTAGGTAATATCTCTTTTCTCCTGATTTGAGAAGAGGCATCGTCCACCGCGTCACGCCCAGGTCGTCTTCGCCGCAACTCGAACATTCTGGAAACAAAAACAAAAATATTCATTAAATAATTAATTGATACTATTTATGTTAGTAACTTAAATGTGATGGAAATGATTTAGAGTGGATTATATAGGTACAATGATAATGATAATGTTTTTTATTTATCATGTTGACTTAATATGTACGTAAAAAACGCCAATGGTAAACGCCAACGGTAATGACTATCTCATTACCATCTAAGCGGATAAATAAGACACCAAAAATATTCTTCTAGATTATTTAACATTAACTGGTGATGACACCAATTCCAAATTAACATTTTTAGACAATTTTGTTGTCATGTTTGTCAATATTATTCCGCGAAATTGAACAGAATTTTCGGTGACTCAATCTCTAAAATAAGCAACGGTTTTGAGGAAAGTGAAAGATGTTTTTAATATAATTAAAAAAGTGAGAGGTACTTTGTTTTATTATTTCATAACAACTAGGGTCAACTGTCTGGGTCGATGATAAGTGATCACCTCCATACCACAAGTACGTTTCCAGAAAGACGGCATAACTATATTTATATGACACATTTGTTTTTACATAACAACCATGACCAAACATAAGAGGAAAAATTAAGCATTTTTTTTTTGTTGAATTGATAATTTTACTATACTCAGATTGGTCAACCCAATGATTGTTGAGCAATTGAAGTGTAGTCATTAAAGGTCGAAGCTTAAAGTTAGAATAGAACTAACGTTGTGAAATTCGATAAGCTCAATTAAATTTTTATTATTGAGTAATAATTACGAATAATACTTTTGTATCAATTTTCGATTAAAAGTGAATTTTGTGAAGTGTAGTCGTATCGAGTAGCCTTGACAAAGGATCTAATAAATTATTTATGCTAGTAGTAAACACGTAGTAGTAGAATTCATTTACTTTAATATTATAATGAGATTCTGGCATTTACGATGCGATTTAACGCAAACTATTTATTTACACGCACAATTGTACAAATTATGAGTAACATCAGTGTGAAATCTTTTGTTTTGTCGATGTGTTTATATATAAATAATGATTGCTTTCAAGTGACTCATACTTCTTTTAAGAAAGTGGAAAATAAGACATTTCATCTTTCAAATTTTTATTAAAATGTTAATAAAACAATCAATCAATATGCGGCACATATTCCTAAATGATATATCTTATATCATTTTAGATAATACGATTACAATAATAGGAAATAGATTATAAAATTATTTGACCTAGCATTGATACCATTGTAATTGTAATTGAAGGTCAAATATTGCAATGTTTCAGCACGTTGCCAATGAGGTAGACACGATCTTAGAGACATGCTATTTGTCAAAAATGCAATTGCATGCCTTAATGTAATGGTATTCGTACTACTTAGGTTTAATTAAATTTTAAATTTTACTTATATAACTAAATATACTTATAGATTCAACATTATAACTGACGTCAAAACAGGATTGTGGTGTTAAGAGAATTGTCTGGCCAATCTAAAGAAGTATGCTACTTAAACCATTATCGTAAAAATGTATGAAAATAATTAATCTGGGGGCACGGCAGTGCCCCCGCCAAGTCGAGCAAAAAAGCGGCACGGCCGTATTAATGTATGACAAGTAGGTACTTTTGTGTTATTGGTCGGGGTTCCAAGACTTTTAAATCAATACATAAAAAAAGACCGGTGTCGTTTGTAATTTTTATTGATATTTCGAATGTTTGTAATATCCAAGATGAGGCGCCATTAAAATGGTAATAATAATCATGCATTATTGATATGTCTGAAGTACAAGTAAGGCACGATGTCATTATTAACCCAAAGGAATCCTCGTATTCCGTCTTGAATGTATGTTTTAACGACAATAGCTGTAATTTGCTACTCATTTCAACTTTTTATGAAATCGATTTTGAAACGAATTGTCCATTAAGTTTTAAGTAAGTACACTCATTCACTTATTGTATTAAATTTGTACGTTAATCATACATACGCGTGGATAAATTTTCGATTCGTTGCATGGTTTGGAGATTGTTGAAATATCCAATTACTTTTGAAATTTGAGTTTATAATTCCTATCTTTTCAATTGCTCTAATACATTGTAGGTTTAACTTACTTATTTTTAGATCTCTCCATCATGAGAAAGAGTCTGTTGGAAGTGTTACGATTGTAGATGATGATTTCTGCCTACAGGCATAAAGTACCATCTATGATAGAAAGGACCGTTATTTCATATTCTTTACCTGGTTTTCCGCCAAAGCTGTTGAGAGGAGACTGGTAGTTAACAGTCTTGGTGTCGGCGATGCAGCTCATCACGAGTAACAGGACGGGGAGGTATTGCCGTTGGAACATTTCCATTTCTCACTTTACACTTCACGGTAAAATTATTATGATAGTTATTGGTTAATTGTTTGAACACACTTATTTTTTGAATTTGGCTAATGAGGTTGACTGAATGAATAGTGGAAATATAAATTAATAAGTGTAAGTGCCATTCTTGGAGACGGGCTTGCTCCCTTGTTTAGTTGAAGGATAAAATGCATTGTATTGATAAACATACTTGAATATTAATAAGACTTAAAAGTATCGACAAAGAAAAAGGTATCAATTCAGCTAGGCTCAAATTGATCATTTTAGTTGCGATAAGAAACCTAATTCGTATTAGCGTATCTTTATCCGGAGCGCTTTTTTTGTTGAAAAACCTAAAACTCAAAGACACGCGTTTCTCCGGGCACAGCATAAGCTAGGTCGATTTTTTACCTCTGAAACCCCCAATATAAAAAAATTCAATCTAGTCGTTAGAGCCGTTCGCGAGTTCGCTGGTTTAGAAAATAAATACGGAAGAATTCCTCATTTAAAGATCTTATACTAGATTACTGCTAATATTTTGAATGTCATATTAATGAACACTTCCTACGACTGTCTACGATTTCACAACTCAACGTCTGTAACCAGCTAGAGGCCTAGAGCTGGACTGTCCGCATTCCTCTAATAAAAATCAAGTGTTGAAACCTTTGCTAGTTCATAGACCATAACTTGACCTGTAATATTCTCCTATACAAGGTAAGGATACCTACATTCGAAAAATTCGGTTTTTGAAAAATGGCACCTAATTCCAAGGTATAAAAAAAATTATTTCTAAATTTATAATTTTATTCTAGAGATGTTTATTTTATTTATTGACTTTGGTAGAATAAAACAAAAATGAATTTATTTATTAAGCTGTTTTTTTCGAACACCTCTCAAATAGGTTCCTTTACCTTAGATATTTTACTTCTATCTTCTCAACGTATTGTACAAAATTTCATTAGGATTACATTTAAAATGTTACTTTTTCGTTTTGTTATTACTAGAATAATCGTACGTTGTACTATTTCGTATCGTTTACAACATGATGACTTGATGAGCATAATTATATTTCGTAAATCTGACACGCAATCGACGAATTAAGATTTATAATAGGATATCAAAAAGGAAAATTTAGACACGCTAATTTTTATACGATATTTTTATTTCAAACACGAAAAGACATTAAAAAGTATTTGTAAAAAAAATTATTATTGATAATTTTTTTAATTTGATTTCAGAAAATTTTTTGAACTTTTCCCTTCGTAAGAACCATCCTTGTATTTCAAGGAATATTCCTAAAAGAATGGTAAGCACCATCGGTTCAGCGGTTCAGGAGATTTGCGCTTAGCAACACATTCCACGATTTATTTTTATCTTCCTCTTCTTCCTAGCATGTTCCCGGACTTAACCAGGGTCTGCTTTATTCTAGCCTAGGTATTGACAGGTTACTGATTTTTATGCATTGCCTCTGAGATAAGCATCGAATGCGGTTTCTTTAAAGCGATTGCACCAGTTGTATCGAATGAGATCATTGCTCAACTGCGTACATTTCCTTGGTTACAGTTCATATTAATTGTAAACAGTTAACTGTTGTATTCAGAACAGTTAGTAATTAAAGTATTACGTTTTAAATGTTTTGTATAATATAATATAACAGTAACGGTGTCTTCATTACCTTATTTATTCGGTGTGTATTATTATATTATATTGTTATTTTATTAAATAGAAAATATGGTTGATATAACTGACAAAATTCTAAAGCACGATTTTAAAATATGCTTATACGTATTCGTTTGTTAATATTGTAAATTGCATCAGTTGTATTTTAAAAGAAAAATTGTGGATCAAAAAACCACATTTTCATTTACTAGACTTTGATAGTCTAATCTTGGCAGACAAGGGCAATGAAAAAAATAATTATATCGCTACATTATTTAATTGTTAACAAAGGTTTATTGACCCAAACCTTACATTTAATAAGTACTTGTACCAAAAATTGAAAATCTTCTTATTAAATAACGCATAAATATAGTGTGAATCTGAACACAACTTGTGATTAAGCTTCATCGATACCAGGCTGACATAAAATACAAAGAGATAAACATCTGTTTATTGTTTCTTCAACGAATGGTTCAACCTTACATTTATTTAAAAGTATCTTTAGTATAATCTTCTTGAGTTGATCTCGATAATAAAGGTACCATAAAATATCTATTTTTATAAGAACAGAGCTGTCAAAATCGTATTTAATTACTTTTCGTCTTCTGTATCGTCTTTGATGTGTGTATCTCCGTTAAATATGTACGTATGCAACTACATATATAATTATAATGCAATTTTTGTGTTCTTTCATTCTTGGATTTTTGGATTTTTGAATTAGATTGTGAGCACGAATATAAAATGAACCTACCTAATACAGGCGTATAAGCGCCTTTAAATAACCTATCAAAACTAACGAAATTCTCTTTCAGTGTTTGTATTTGTTATACTTATAACTAATATAACTGCAAGAAAAATAGCTGTTTACGAATAAGCTTAATTTTGATGTACCTTTTGTACTTTGATGAACAATAACACTTAACCTTTTATAATATATTTAAATGAGAAAAAATAATTTAAGAGATTCGATGATATCATTATGATTTCAGACATAAAAAATCTCCGTACGGCATTTCAGAATGACTTTGCCTCCACGATATTTCACGATCTAAGCTCGATTTGCACATGACTGTAAGGCTATGACTGTTAGACTAATCTCTTTTGAACGTCTTACAAAGGATCATCGGAGTCTGCTTATATGGTTTTATTTCCGAGGCAAATTGTGTTCGTGATTTCGTCTATGAATTTAAAAATATCCGTTTTTCTTTATACTTATTTTTTAAGATAATTTTGATATTTAACAATAATACTTTAAATAGATGCCTGTAACTAGAAATATTGTGATATTTTATTACTCTATCGAAGTTTAAATAAATCTTTTTAACTTTATGTTTACTAGCTAAATAGACCTTAAATAATTTTTACATTTTTTAATATTTTTATCAAGACATTATAAATCTTATAATTATGATAAGTTAGCAGCTTTGCTACCTTATATCTTATACATAAAAACGTATGTGGAGTACATACTGATTATTACCCCTTTTGAGAGAGTGTTTCATAAAATTAGTTTTTAATTACAGTCCTACATATCACGTTAAATCTCTTTTATACATACAGATTAATAACAACAAAATAATATGGTACATTTTGAAACAATCTCAGTTTCCGCCAGCAAATAACCCATATTTCATCGTCTTCCGGTGCGATTTGTATCAAAACGGTAAAATCTTGAGGTTTCTTGTGTTAATGAAGGTACGTCGTCTCGTAAGCTACGGTTATTACACAGCATATACAAGGTAAACTTGTGGTAATGTTAAATTAGAAATAATTTATGGATTGTACTGATCTGCTCATCCGATTTAAGAACTTTAACCAAATAATATTAACTATTCTTGAAGTAATTTTGGCAATGTTTGCATTTAGTTTTATTAACATAAATAAAATATTTTTGTAAATGTCAATCATACTTGTAAAAAGGAAACTATACGGAAATATTTTGACCTTAATAACTTATGTATATTAAGTTATTTTCGCACTTAAAATACGTAGGTGTTTTCAATATGATAATATTACAATTTATTTAAGATTAAGGAATAGTTACATATATTTTAATATATTATGCTAATATAATTGGTAGATACCCTATGGTTGATAATTATGATATAATATTACACAATACCGTGTCCTAAAATAGGGGAAATCATTAAATTTACATTTTACTGCGCAATATAACCGTTAAAAATATAAAATACTTTTAAATTACAATTTTAAAATTATAATAATCAATGACTTACGTTTTTGGACATTAATATTTTAGAAAGGACACACTCCATTAAATAATCTTTTTTCATTGTTTTTAAATGTACCTACTTTAAATTTCGAGATTTCTTTTCGTGTTTCTTATACTCAGTGCTTTGCTTTCCTATGGATGGCGACCAACAGCCAACAGAAGTTAAATATAAGTATAAAATGTAATAAAATTAAATTGTAAATGTACCTAATAATTATATACCTAATTATATAATTGAATAATTATACGATTGTTTGTGTGTAAATATTCATTACATTTTTAATCAAATTCATCCACCCTATTTTAAGGTGTTATTAAAATTTAATTTAGTTTGTATTCTCGATCCAACCGACCAATCACCATTGTGTTTTCTCTGCGCAACGTGACATGGGTGAAATAAAATGTGTCGAATAGGCACAACCAAAAGCCACAAATTGAAGAGCTGCCTGATAGCTTACTATAGCTATCCTATGACCTGAATCCTTAACTTATCCAATTATATTAATTTCCCTCGACCATCCGGTGCGGCGAGAGTTTACCTACATACCTATATCGATTTCAAAGGAAATTGGTATTTCTCATAGATCGCTAGCGCGGACATCAAACGTGCTTGTTACGTAACGCTAACGCCAATCACGGCGTAACCACGTTGAATACGTTATTAGAAACATACAAGTTCTTGTACTACTCGGTAAGACCCGCCTTTATGGATGAGAGTTGGTAGGTGGTATGTGTTTGATTTTCACAGATTAACATTTGAAATATTATGTATCTGAACTAGTATTTGAGTATCTATACATAGTTTTATACTATTTATATAATATATCTTCTATAGCGATATTATAAAGGTTCGGTTCATACGAATTTAATAAATATACGACACATTTAAACGTAGGTACTCTCAGTAAGTCAAGAGGTAAGTGTCTACGTATCTAATTAAAAAAATTACGAAACGAAATTTTAAATTGAAATTTCAATAATTTTACGTATTTATTTTAATAGGCTGTACAATGTACATGCCTATGTATGTATATACCTAATTAGTGTTAATTTTTGACATATTTCAATATGATCAAAAGGTTATTCATGAGAGGTAAGAAAATTATATTCGGTAGTAATTATTAAGTAAGTAATTTCTAATCCTTACTTGAGCGTATTTAAAAATGCCGATTAAATTAAAAGTTGACTGTCGAGAAATTGCAACACTTAGGAGTTAGGAGCTAAACGAGTTACAAACAGCAAAAAGTTAAGAACTCGCCCAGGCATACTCTACTTAAGTTAGTTTTAGACTAAAAACTAGTAGCTAGCATAAGTTTTTTTATATAAGTACTAGATAATCTGTTGTAATTCCAAATAAAATACATGGAAAAAATAAAGAAATATGATTAAGTATGAAATACGATATAGGGCCTATTCTCATACCTACCAAATATACGTAAAAAAATCTTACAAACCTCTCGAGTGCAGCTCTCGAAGAGCAGTGCGACCATGAACAATATATTCGAGATTTTTAATGAATGATTTATCTTTGGTAACCTATGTAGATATGTAACCGTAATGTCAGTTACTTATTAACTGATTAACTCTTTGATTTATGTCAAAAAAGTCAAAATTTTTAGCACGATCGTATATTTATGATAATTTTTAACCGCAAAAGAGCCTGGATTTATGGACTTAATATTAAAAAACAAATTATGAATACCATAACAAACTAATAACAATGAAAACAATACTAATATATTGTTTACAATTTTCCATGTATTTAATTTAAACATTTTATCCGTTGCAAATCTGATAATAATTATTATGACAGATATAAATAATTGTAGGTTCAAGTTATCTTCGAACATTATGCCGTGCATTGATATAATTAATAATTTTCTAACGTCATATACCTAGTAACCGAAGTAAGATGAATGGGCTTTGGCTTTTGAAATATATATTTAAGGAAACTAGCTGATTTCTTCATCATAATTTATCACAATTAGGAGAAAAAGTAAGCGTGTAAATTTAAGATATGCCTAGCCTATGTCTATTCCAAAATTTAATCAAATTCGTTAACCTGTGCACCAATACTGATCGGTTACAATAAAATTAATTTTATACCTTTTAATGAAAATATTAACTTCAAAGTATTTTACACATTTTCGTCATTAGTTTGGAAAATATTTTTAAAGGTTAATTAATTTTGATGTCATTTTACGCAAAACATGCTGACAAAAATACCTTTGAGAAATAACAGATTAGTTTGATTTACTAAAGTGATAGTATGTACCTTACCTTAGTTATTAACTGAACAGGGCAGAATATCGATTTAAAATGGTTTTAAAGTGATTATGACGTTACCAAACTTGCTAGGTTGTTTCCAATAAGTTGAAACTAATCTTTTTCCTAATAAACTTTTTGAATAAATATCTTACTCCTAACAAGTTTCGATTAAGTATTTCGGCTTAATAGCTCCTATTTAATTTACAATAATCAGGTAGCAAACTTTTTGTGCAAAAACAACGTGTATGTTTGACATCTTACAAAAAATATCAAAAATAAAAACAGCCAGTATTTTTACGATCTTAGAATTGTATCTTTAGAATCTGCGCATAAATTAAGTTTGCTCAAATATAATAACGAATTGATTAAGAAATAGTTACATAGATAAGGTTTATTTCAATGTAAATAAATATTTAAGTTCAACGCGTGTGCCAATCATAATTCTAACATTAAACAAAGATTACCATGTGACCTTTCTTGATATTTTAAAACTTCTATCAATCATAATATATTTGGAAACCGACAGCATTTGAATATTTTTTGTAACATATTCTTTGTTTTTAAAAAATATTTATTTTTATCTCACTGGTTGAATGTTAAAGACTTTTAGAACAGAAAAAAAAATAACTCATTAGTAATAATGACTAGGACCTACATATAAAACACTTAGATCAATAAAGAATTTATTATAGGTACTATATGTTTCGCACAATTTCAGAAGCCTAAATTTCTTCTTAATTAACGATTATTATAACCTTTTAAATCAATAAAATAAATTAATTTGACGTACCAATATTAAAAGTAACCGAGCCTTTAAACTTCAGAAATCAATTTTAAATTTAAATTTAATTCAAGCTAACCAAGAATCAAATCAAACAGAAAATATGTTTAACTAAATTATAATTAATATACACAAAGTATGCACAAAAGGACCGGCAAGAATAACATATTTCTGACGTAGTGACTTTTGGATTTGCATTAATAAACTCCGTTCAAGGTTGCCTTATTTCTGAGTGTTACATCCTTTTTTGTTCAGCACTTCGCATAAATGTTTATATCCTTAAATATACCTACACTCGGTTATAAACTTTACATAGGTACTATATTTTTACGTCAATATACAAAGAGTACATTCTTCTATTATCTACTCTACACTTAACTATTTCTCTATACGGTCTATTCACGTGTAGAGGTATTATATTTCGTATAAAAAATTAATCAAGAAAATAGCTTATACATATAAATGTGCTTAGTACATGTAAACTTAAATAAAATCTTGGCATAAGAAATTTCATACAGAATATTTTGTATATATCTATAATAATGCTTGTTGGAGTAAGCATTTCGATTCATAAAAAACTAAAAATTATTGATGATTTGAAAAATTATAAAATATTTCTACTTTCGTGGTTCTACGTATCTATGTAAATGAGCTTTCAGTTTTTTATACATTTAAGTGTTTAAATAAGAAATATAGTCCCTAAAAGACGTTTATGGAAAGAAATTACATACGTCATCTCTTCAAGAAGTTAACATAAGTTATGATTTTTAGACTAATGATGTATTGATGAATTATTATGTCTGTATCAATTTGCAAATAACAATAATATATTCAGTCTAGCCTCATAGGAATTATGTCCAGAGGCCGTGGGTGTTGCAAGCGACATGTTATGTAATTTCCCGACAAGACTCTTAATTCATAAGCAAAACTATTTAAATAACACATTAAAAATATTTACTATAAAAATTACTTATGGTTAGCAAATAGTTGTATTAATTTAAAATTATAAAATCAAAAACTTAACCATATTCATTTGATAGAAAAATAACCCACTTATTAATTTTAATCAAGAAATAATATATCAATGCATTTTTTTTAATTTGTATTTGAATAGAAAATGCAGTAGCAAGCTTTCCAACTCGTGTTTAACGAAACCCGCTCGGAAACAGCAGAAAGTTTAATCAGTTCCATGACGTCACTGGGTATTTGAACGCAACGAAATCGTGTCCTGTCACTTAAATGTCAAGGTCACTTTATAAAAAAACCCTAGGCGATTTAAAAAGCAACCCTTTTCAAAAAATCAAAAACAGCTGGCAACTTACAAATTTTGAAAAAAAAATCAATAAAAGGAGGTCAGACGAGCACTGTCAACCTCATTAGTCACTGACAGCGAAATGATAAACACGAAAAAAAAAAGAAAATTTAAATTTAGAACGCGAATGAGCTCGTGAGACGCGTGTGCGCCGCGTCGGCTGCGGTTATACTAAGTATTAACAATGATAAAATAAGCAAAGCTTTTATGTAACCTTCAGTTTGAAAGCCGCATTTTTGCGGTCAAGCGGCGCGTAGTGAAGATGTCGCAAACGCAACTCTCCACTAACGCTTCGTTCCTATCGACCTTTGCAAGGTTTTTTATTAGTAATTACGTTTTATGCGTATGCGCAGGTTTTAATATGTGTTTTATAAGTATGACTAATTTATCAAAGATCTTTAAATTAATTTGTATACGCGTATAAAAATAGTCAATTATAATTTCTATATATGTATGTCTATGCTTGTTTTCGAGCATTTTTTCATATTATATCATGTTATACAGCCTGTATATACTTATTTCGTATACAATAATCGAGCTATGTATTGAACATACAATTCTTAATCTGATCAGTAATCTGACTAGTTGATATGGAATAATAATTATAATGATTTGATATAAGGAGCTGGAAGCCCAATAGCTTCTTGCTTACCCTTTCCCTTACTTTATCTCCCTCTTTTCAATTCATATCTAAGTAAGCTTTAAATACATACATATACGACTCATAAAATCTAATGCTTTTTACCTGCTATTTTCCGTTATATTTTCCTTTGGTTTGAAAATCTTATTTTAGGACAAATAGTATTATTAATAACTAAGGCATTACGCTTAAACTCCTTAGTCTTTTTATTTTTATTAGATTAAAAAATAATGATACAATGTGTACAAGTAATACGCCTGCCAGCTGCGCCTCCTCGATTCGCAAGAGGATGCATTTTATACGCAGCCTTAATGTGCGTGAGACCGAGAAAAGTTGGTGGCGGTGGGCTTGATAGAATAATTAATTCGTTAAGTTATTTTATGTCAATTGAGTTTTTTTTTTTTTTTCATTTTTGTAAGTTAAGGTTAAAAAGCTTATTTTTTTATCTTGTTCAAGTTATTGAGTGAATATACAATTTATTTAATTTCTAAAAAGATTTGAAGTTTTACAAACTTTGTTTAAGATTTCGTAGAACTAAATTGAATATTTTATTGTATTATAGTAAAGAAGTGAAACGAAATAAAATAAATAACTCGATATCATAATAATTTATTGTTTAACAATAACTTTTAAATGTCAGTAAAAATGTCAAAGTAAGAAAAAAGCATATATTTTCACACAGAAAACGCTGTCTCGTTCGATGAAATAAAGTATATGTATTAGTCCTTCGCATCTCTTTAAGGTAAAATATTTATTTTAAAGTTATAAATCCAGGAAATCGTAAATAAGAGAAATATTTCGATTATCGAAAAGCACGGTAGCAATAAATTTTGAAACATATATTTTGTCGCATATTTGACCTTTGTTCATTTTGTGGTTCCGTAAAGAGTGTCGACAGAACTTTGAGATATGTACTAACAAAAACATTTTCACGTAAAACGTTGACAAGAAGAGATCATATGACTCGCTCAGTCAAAAAGTTATCAAATCTCATGCAGAGCCAAGGTTTTAACTCTTCATGCCCCAATTCAACAAGACCTAACTTCACAAAATATTAACCCAACATTAGATAAAATAGGTATGTGGCATAGCCATTTCCCTACATTTACATGGGTTAAAAATTTATACATTATGATGTCATTTAAGTCAAAGGCCTGTAAATCTCTAGTAGATATCCGCGTCGAATCTTGGAATACGTGTCATTACGGTGAAAACCATAGAAAATAATCAAAATCGGCCAAGCGTGAACAGTGTCTCAACATTGCGGAACCTTCTGTGCGTAAATGTATTAACTTTTTGTGGTTTATTTTTATATGAAAGGTCGTATAAAACAATCAGCTCTATGGTATTCATGGTGGTATTCGTTTGTATGTCAATGCGTTTAACCGTTTCCGGAATCGCAATCGGATTCCAGACATGCGTAATCGTACAGCAACTTTGTTTTGAAATATTACCTAAGTTTCACTTCGAGTAATACATATTTAAAGATCTAAATATGAGAGAAAATGTGACTCACAAGAATCTCACAAGAATAATATTACTGATAAGTAAAATTTACTGGGATGATGATGGCAATAAATACATACATACTAATAAAAGGTATTAAAAATGAAGATGGAATAGCATTTAAAATATAATATATTAGGGTAAACCGATATGTTTTAGTCTTTTTGAATGAAAAATGGACTTTTTGGCGGATATAACAACACAAAAAATAAGCATGGCTTCTAAGCCGAACACTTATACATATTATTATCTTAATGATTACGTAACACAACCTGTACATATCCCACAGCTGGGCATAGGCCTCTTCTCCTATTAGGGAGAAGGTTATGGAGCTTAATCCACCACGCTGCTCCACTGTGGATTGGTGGATTATCTTAATGATGACGATCCTTAAAAATTGGTAAGACACTATTCTTTTTCGAAATATCGCATCTTCTTCGGTAATACATTTTATAGATACAGTAAGTATCAAATTCTAAAATGTTGCTATCACAGTAATTTTAGATTAAAATTTGTAAACCGATATATTATAACTGCTAAAATTGAAACGATAAATTAAAATACTTTACTAGCAATATTAATTTTTCAAATTTATAATTTATAGCATGTTCAATTATCCCATTTTGACTCGTTGTCAACACGTTAATGATTCTGCATGAAAAACCGTGTAAATTCCCAGCCGCCCGCTGGACTGATAGTTCCAGTCTTTCCAAGGACAACCCCATAACAAATTCATTGCTTCAGCTTTAAACAGAACCTTATTTACAAAAAGAAGACGACATAGACGTACAGTCTTCATCAAAACTCGTTATTTATATACGTATTGTAATTACTGTTAATAAAAAGAAGGATGTTTTTTAAATTTGATACCTAAGTTGAAATTATATAAAAACTGTTACGTTACTATTTTTTTTGCCCGACCAACAACTATTATATTAAACAATTATTATATTCGACGGTAGAAAGGCTATTTGGTCTAAGTGCCATTTTTTTGACATTATTACTATATATTTTTATACATATTTGGATAGAGAACAATTTACTGATTCCAATTCCTGAATTCAATTTAAAGAAAATTATATGTGTTAATAAGCATGGCTTCTAATACTATCCATACGTTTTCTAATTATAATTTTAATAAATAATGTGGACTTCATCTTGCATTTCAAGAGATCTTAGCTGATAGCGTTCTAAATCTAGGCCATACTTCTGTTAGACAAATCACAACGCAAACGAGTCAATAATTCGTTATTTCCTACTAAATATAATATTTCGTGTTTTAATTTGTCGTACAGACTAAGGGCCAAAGAACCGTTTCCCTTAATGACGGCGATGTTTTTGAAAATAAGTGTGTTTAAATTTGGACATAGCAGCAACAAGACATGACAAGCAAAAGTTTTGAATAAGTTATAGGCTAAAAATTTGGATCAAAATTTTAATGTACAAAATAATAATAAGTATTAAAATTTCATAGCAAAGATTTTCAGCTTCCTTTAACAAATCCAATTTCCTCTTGTTTCTGCTAAACTTGTTGCTTTTATATTCATGAATATAAGGGTGAAGACTGAATAAGCGAACGAAGGAAGCGCCTTTGTTATAAATAAATGAGCACCACAAATAACTTATGTTGTCGGTTGTTCTGCACTTAAAGAATTCCACCAAGAGCAATGTTCTGCTAGCTATAAGCCTGTAAAGGGCAAGGCCAGCCTAGGGGTCATTAATCCAATAGTTTATTTATTCGTCATTTTTGCGAGACTGGATACTGGTGCTGAATAGTCAATGACTCTTGCTTGTAAGATGAAACCGCAATGCAGTACCAACCTTGAAATTGGATCACAGTTAGTAAATATTTTACTTTTTTTTGTAATGAATTGATTTGGGTGAGAAGATTTTCATAGTTAATCTATTTCATAATCACTTTCATAGATATAGGAAATCAATAATTATTATAATGTATTTCATAAAAAAGTTATCACCAGTTCTAATTGAAAAGTAGGTACGTGAATTTGAATAGAATTTTAGACATAATGTTAATGAATTGTATCTAGATATTTTGCAATGGAATTTTTTATCGATATTTTTACGTAAAATTTTACATTGATTAAGTAAACTTTTTCTTTATAGTAATTGCCCAAAACTCAAATAGACTTTCAAGGAAAGGAACTAAGACTAAGGATTTTTATCTTTTTAAATTTACTAATTCTGTGCCTTAAAAAGTTATTCTATGAATTATTTATAGACTTATGAGTAGTTTTCCGCTGGAATTATAGACATCATTGAGTTGCAATAACAATAAAAATTTAAATGAAACTTTTTTTTTCTAAAATTATTCTACGTAAATATTCTTAGAAAATTATCACAATTCAAATTAATCTTAGTTTACGCGTATGTCATTAATGTGTCGTTAATTCTTAAAAACAAAAATTATTTCATATTTAAAACTATTTAAGGTAATTTTTTTATTATTTTTAAATCACGTATAGGTACGAATTGGAATTTGTATAACCGAATTGAAATTTTTGTTGATTTTAAGTGATTGTTTATAAGGTGACTATGTATTCTACCATGCTCTCAACGGACAAATATGCATAAAAGGACAAGTTAGCCAATATCTCGTTAATTCGGTTTATCTTACCTCAAATATAAAATACCTCCATAATTTCAATTTTTTTTTTTTTTTTTTTTTGTAAAAAATCCTTGAAATTTAGTCGATAAGAGTCGATAGACAAAATTGTTTGTTGGTTTTGGTAGATATAATACATTATATCTATTTTTTTTTGACTGGCCAATGCTTCCACAGTTTTTTACGTATTTATTTATTTTTACTGCATAAACTGAAAACTAGTTTATTAGTCATACGATGGTCAACTATGATATTTGAATACAAGTATATTATTAATGTTCTTTATTTATAAATATACATGACGTCTATTAAGTGTTACAGAGTTTAGCTAGAAGCTAATTCAGCGTAACAGAGTATATTTACAATCCTTATAGAAATTTCGTTAAATAATTACTGACTGGCATTTTTTTCAATTTTTTCACATAATTTTCCTATTCTCTATTACCGAAATTTATTTGTATCAGTTATTTGCTAGATAAATTCCGTCAAAATCGATTCAGCCATTCCGAAGATTAGACAAAACAAAAACCAAACAGACAAAGAAGCAAAACTTTCAAAATTTTGTTTCGCTCATATATTATTATGTTACTTATTTGATATTACAAACAGACATTCAATACTAATATTATAACGCGGAAAAATATGATTGTGTTTTTGTTAGAAATATTAATAGGCTCCGAAACTACTTGAGCGATTTGAATTTTTTTTTCACTGTTGGGAAGCTCCTTCTTTCTCTGTTTCTTTCTTTCTCCGTTGAACATAGGCTATATTATCAAAAAAGGCTAAATTTTCAAAAAAGTTAGAAATATCCGTTGGCCAGTGTGGTCTGCTAGTTTAATACATTTCGACGGTTGAAAGGCTATTTGGTCTAAGTGCCATTCTTTGACATATTGATTTATATACATATTTGGATAGAGAACGAGCACTTAGACCAAATAGCCTTTCAAAAGTCAATATATATACATATTACTTATGGATGTATGGTTTATGAAAAGGTACCTATGAAATATGCAGAATGTTTGAACTATGCAGTTTTACGAAACAGTTAGATTAAGTGCAATGAAATGCAAAGTGCGTGAATCTTAACCTTGGTTTAAATGGTCCGGTGCAAATGTCGCTAACGTCTCAACCGGTTCCTGCGTAATTTCGATACGGTTTGTTTTGTACCTTTAATAAACATTAAGAGGAATGCCGAGTGAATAGTAATTGAAATTTCTACAAGGTATATTTAATGAAAAGATAACATTCACTATTTTAATTAACGTTTTTTTGTTTTTTTTTTTTTTTGTGGACATTTTTAATTTTATTATTCTTTCGATATCTGTAATTGTGCGTATTATCTTTCACATCTTTAGATATTTTTTTTTACAATTAACAGATGTTTTTATAACAGCAATGCAAGAGAATAATATTTTGAATAACTTTTGTAGTTAATTGTATTTTGTTGCCATGGTCAAAGTAAGTTCAAATTTTTTTTTAAATATTATTAAAAGAAAATGTCATATTTAAAAAGAGGTCCAATTATAAAGTATTATAAAAACCTATCAACGACAGTAAAATGAATAAACACGAATAAATTATTAAACCTAATTAAACATAATAAATAAGATTAAAAGCTTTATTCACCCAGGAAATAGGTCTACTCGTACATTATTGATATATGAATATTTGTTTATTAATTCAGGTATTTTTGAACTTTAAAAAGACACTGAACGACCGGATGTGGTTTCAATAGGACCTATAAAGAGGTATCAAGACTGAAATATCACATTATAATAAAATGTCAATCTACATAACTTACCTATAAACAAATTAATTATGACGAAGATGAGACGTTAATTATTCAATTTTAGATTGGATTTATGTTTATTTCATTTGATATATATTTTTAATTGCTATTAAATCGCTCGAAGCAGGATATGTCAGTCACTAATATATGTTTTTTTTTTGCTGACCTAATTAATTATTCTATCCATATTGTACATAATAAACATAAAGGTAAAGGTCGCAAATGATTTATTTATAAGTTTTTTTTGTCGGCAATTAATTTTATAAGTGGTTTTATAGGTAACTGGATCAATAAGTAAATGTCCTAATTTCAATATTTTTTTATGAATAATACATAATATCATGTTAATTTTCAAGAAATGTTGATAAAAAATTTAAATAAGTCTATGAAGTTATCATCTTTCATATCGTAAAAGCAGTTTTATTGGCATATTCGTGATTCTTTAAGACAGCTTAAGACAAAAATTTATTTATAGTTTTCTTGTATAGTTATAGTTTTGTTATAAAATTCTTAACAAGTACTTCTCCTAAGGATCATAATGATAACCAATCCTGTCCCATACATTACAGTCTTTTTTTCATATTAAGGTAAATGCACTTAATTCCGCGGCATTTTGAAAAATGAGTTATTCCGAGTTATTAATCAATACATTCATAAATGATTTTTATTCTAGAAGTTTTAATTTGTTCATTAACCTTTTAAGAACAAAAAAACTCTTATTGACAGTATGGGGCTCACTTATGGACAGTAGGTTTCATAAACCTTATCAATTATTTATTGAACAATAAATTTTCCTAAATTGCCGAAGCGTTATTAACATTAAGATCCATGTCTCGAGTGTGCGATCACACGCCCCACACAATAGACATAAAGCATGAAGTATTGTTGTATGTCTTTTCAAGTAAATGTCAAGTGGGAATCGTATTGAAACCCATAACGAGTAGAGACGAATTAATAAATAATGGGACAGACATACTCGTCTGTCCCATTAATTATTTACAGGGAGAATCGGGGTCTAATTAAAAACTAATAATATTCAAATTTCAAAATATAACTAACAAGGGCCCTCCCCATGACCTTGGAAATTTATTTCATTAGAAACCAGAAGAGAATTTTATTAGAAATCGTTTACCAGAATCGAGAAATGAGAAACTCGCACTAGAAACGTAGAATTTGCCGCCGGGACATGAAAGACAATTAGTATATAAGCTGAGTTTGAATTATCAATCGTCGTTTTCTCTAAATTGATTGAGATTTGTGTTCTGCCATTTCAAGGAGCAACCCTAAGACCTAAGAGGATACTACTATAACACCAAATCTCATCCCAAAATAAATTTCCGAAATCGTGAAATTCTAAGATGATTGAGATCGAATTGATCTTATTTCCTTAATGTATACGTATAATGCCGATGGATTGATATAACAATATCTATGATAATTTAATGTGAAAGTGCTTTGTGTTGTATCGAAAAGTGCATCGATAGAAAAGTTGATAGAGGGATGACCAATTGAAGAAGATTCATTATAATTTGCTTACGATTATAAGGTTCCAATTCGCCTTCAAAGAACTGACTTGTATGTTTTTTACTCCTACCTGAAACAATAACATATAATAATTAAATATGCGTAGAATACTAAAAAAGCTTAAGGAAAGAGGCAGAAACATTATAATACATTGATAAACATTTGAAGAAATAATAAATGGCGTTTATCTTGCTCAGAGTTGCTTTTTATGAGTTTTTCGCCACATAAAACTTACTTTTTATTATAGACCAGTGCAAATAGGGTTTAAAAAAATTAATTTATGGTAGAATGAAACCAATTCCAAATGGTAGAGAATACAACAAATATGAAAGGAAAAATAGTTTGCGGGAGATCATCCTCCTAACAATATAACCGCTTAATTTTGTATGCGAGTGAAATTTCATCACAAAATTATGTGTAAATATACCTTTTGTGAAGAAATTTTATGTTTTGTAGCAGATAAAAATTAAAAACCAATAACTCGTTTTTTTTTACTTTTTCATATAGATTTTGAGGTTATGTGCAAATACAAAAGTTTTAAAATTTTTTGTTGTTTACAACTTTGCCATACAACATTTTTTCATAGAACTCGTAGTTTAGCCGAGAAACAAGATAAACCGTTTTTTAGTCTTAAAAACCCTCCCCTTGGAAGTGGGAGGGGGGGTCCCACTTCCCGAACTCAAATCGCCCGCAATTTATTTTTCCTATCATATTTGTTATATTATCTACCATTTGGAACGGGTTTCATTCTACTATAATTTTATCGCCCATTTCGTCATTTTTAAAGGGATCTGCACTGATCTATTACTAAATCTTTATTCAAAAAAATGAAAAGCGAGTACCTAGAGCAGTGCACAAAAGTTGCGAAGATAGTATTTTATTTAATAAAACAAAAACGCTTTAATAAACGCTCGTCTACTCCAGATAAATATTTCAAATTACTCTTCATTATATTATATTTTAAGTTATAAAATATCTTCAAAAAATTCTACATAATTAAATCCAGCCTCGGCTACTTCTGAACGTAATTTTTCAAAGAAATATCACTCGCATACAAAATTAAGCTGTTATATTGTTAGGAGGATAAATTCAAAGATATCTTTGAGGAAAATTTTTAAAGCTGAATATCTGAAGCAGCTTGAAAATGGGTCAGAGCTCTAACGATGCTCCTTTTTTACACTTTTTCGCATCCAAGCCGCACGAGTCGAGTTTGTTCAAAGCTGTCGCCATTATGAGAAATTTTAACCCGTCGGGAAATCAGTAGAAGATGTGCCCTTAAGAGGGATTTCATAGTGACGTTTGCATTTTTGACGGAACTAACATCTTAGAAATATTTAATGTGTTTTAATAATTACTTATTATATTTTTTTTTAATATTCATAGGTTAGGTATTAGAAGTTAGAACTGAAGGCTTTTATTTATTTTATAGTAACGTAAACGTAACGTAACGTAACACAGCCTGTATATATCCCACTGCTGGGCATAGGCCTCTTCTCTTATTAGGGAGAAGGTTATATTATATTATAGTATCTATTATTAAATTATAATATGCTCCTTCATTTTAAATTTTTAAATATTTTGAATAGATAAGAAGAAAATTTTTCGTAAAATTTGTACCTTGTAAAATGGCATAATGATATATATTTATAAGAAAATATCGTTACCATTTCGTATAAATGTATAATTAAGTATACTTTCAGGATATTCGACTTTTTATTAAGCCCATAAATATCGTGACATTTATCAAAATTAAATAATTTATAAATAACTTTTTATAATTGATAATTCTAATATATAGCTAACAACATAATTATAATGATATTTATACATTTATAGGCAGTGGCGTAACTACAGGGTGGCAAGTCGGCCAAATGCCACGGGCCCCCAGCCGAAAGGGGCCCCCGGCCAGAGG
>JAPEIZ010363821.1:0-14024 GCA_026122275.1 Junonia oenone
CAAGTATTCTGTACTCTACGGTCAATTTCTTTATCTGTACAGGATTTAAACGAGATAAGATGGCCAAGATAAATATAATCGTCGACATAAGATATAGGTTCTTCCTGTATTGTAATTTGTATTTGTTCGCGATTGGTCATTATTTTAGTTTTATCCCAGTTTATCTGTAGCCCGACTGCTACACTTTCTTGGTTGAGCGACTCTATCATGTATTGAATTTGATAGGGGCTTTCTGATATTAGGACTATATCGTCCGCGAACCTCAGATGGGACAGGTATTTGCCGTCGATTTTTATCCCTAGTTTGTTCCACTCGAGCTTACGGAAGATGTCTTCTAAAACTGAGATGAAAAGTTTGGGGGAAAGCGGGTCACCTTGCTTTACCCCTCGCTCTATTCGGAATTCAGGTCCTCTTATGTCCAGACGTACTCTTGATGTGCTGTTTAGATAGATCGCTTTTATGAGTTCTATATAATCGAAATCTATTCCTTGCTGGTTTAGAGCTCTCCATATAGAGTCGTGAGAAATAGAATCGAAAGCCTTTGAGTAGTCGATGAAAGCTATATATACTGGTAATTTGTATTCTGTAGCTCTTTCAATTATTTGTTTTAATGTATGTATGTGATCGACCGTGGAGTAGTTTCTCATAAAACCAGCTTGTTCAACTGGTTGGTTTTCATCGATTTTTGGTGTTATACGTCTTAATAAAGTTGATGCAAAAACTTTGTATAAGCAGGATATGAGACTGATAGGTCTATAATTTGTCATTAGTTTTGGATCTCCTTTTTTGTACAATAGAGTTATTTCTGAGCAGGTCCATGTCACTGGTATTTCTTTAGTTATAAGTATACGATTGAAGAGCTTGGTAAGTGGTTTTATTAATTTATCTTTGTTAGTTTTTATCATTTCGTTTGTGACGCGATCAGGACCTGGACTCTTGTCAGATTTCAGCGTTTTTATTGATAGCTCTATTTCGCTCTCGAGAAAAGGTGCTACTGATTCTCTTTCTAACGTTGGCTTGACAAGCGCCGATTCATTTATAGTTTTATTTGTGTCTGTGTATAGACTTTTATAAAACCGTGTAGCTATTTCTATTAAATCTGATCTATTTGTGACTGTGTTTCCTGAGATATTCTGTAGGTGTGTCATCATGGGCTTGACAGTTTCTAGTTTTTTTAACCCTTTTTTTATTCCACCTGTTTTTTCTATAAATCTGCTGATAGTTTCAATTCGTTTATTTTTAATATTTTCTTTAATTTTTTTATAGATTATTCTGTAGAGCTTAGTAAGAGATTTTTTTTCTTGTGTAGTTTTATTTTTCTTCCTTTTTAATTCGTATTTTTTAGCTTTCAGTGACTTAATTTCTTCAGTTATAATTTCTTGACTTTTTAGTCTTGTTGTAGAGTAGCTTTTTCGTAAGAAATTTTCTATATTCTTGTTAAACTGTTGTATGTTCTCGTTTTCGCAGTCAGATAGGCATGATGGCTCTTCATTCGCGCTATCTCTATCTATGTTTGGCTTACATGTATATCCAGCTCGAGATTTCTTGCTCCTTTCTACGTTTATTGTGATTCTAACCATTCTATGATCGCTGGGATGTTCTAATTTACTTAATACTTGTAAGTTTTCTATATTTCTTGTTATATTTGTAGCTATGAAATCTATTTCATTCGTCGACTTTCCATCTGGTGTCATCCAAGTCCATCTGAGTTTGTCTGGCTTTTTGAATAGAGTATTCGCTATTTTTAATTTGTATTGAAGACAGAAATTTAAGAATATTCTTCCTCTGTCATTTCTCTTTCCATAACCATATTTTCCAAATATAAGTTTCTCGTTTTCATCAGGGTATCCGATTTTTGCATTCATATCTCCCATAAATATAGAGTTCTTTGTGCTTTTCTGCATAGCTTTGTCTAGGTCGGAATAGAAACTTTCTATGTCTCTGTCACAGGCTCTCTTAGTGGGTGCATATGCCTGAATTATAGAAAAGCAAGTTCCCTGTATTTTAACTTGTAATAGAGCAACTCTCTCAGATATAGGAATAAAGTCTTGTACTTCTGTATCTTGTTGTTTTTTCACTACAAATCCAATACCTTTTTCACCTTTTGTTTCGCCATAATAGTACAGTAAGTATCCACCTCTGTCTTCTATTTTATATCCCACTCTTCTCACTTCGGCTAGACCAATAATGTTCCAATTTATTTTGGATATAGCATACTCTAGTTCTGCGACTCTAGCTTCATTTGCCAACGATCTGACATTAAATGTAGCAATGTAATATTTTTTCTCTTTTTTTCTATTTGGGTACCTTATAAGATAATAATAAAAAACACACGCCAATGTATATGTTATTAATATTAAACTTATAAAGCGACCTTATTGTAATTACAATCTCAATCCATTAACGGCTAAGAGCTTAGTAAAAAAGTAATGGCAATGATAAAATGATAAAACAATCGTATCGTACGATATTTTGTTATCTTTTTAAAGTTATAAAAATATTAAATTATATTAAGAGACATTACTTCATATTAATTGATACACTTCACTTAGACTATATTAGTCACAATTTTTACAAATCAATCAGAGGATGAATACTTGCATAGATTAGATATTGGTTTTAAAGTTATATCAGTCGAGTTATATCAGTTCTTTTATAGCATCTGTCATTGTTAATAGCATCCTGAGTGTAAGTTAAAAATACTTCTTATATAATATCCCATATATTATATAAGAAGTATTTTTGACTTACACTAAGGATGCTATTAACAATATCACTCTGTACTCAAAGGATGCCAAGTGAATCTATACTTTACCTACTTCGTACATCAATATTGTGTCTTTCAATACAACAAAAGATACAAAATAAATAACAAAATGCAGTGAAACCTTGTTAAGTGAGACCTCAAGGGACCTGCAATTTTATTGTTGCACTTTTTGAGGTATTCCACTTACCCGGTGTCTCAGATATCAGTAAATATTAGTAAATACCGCCTGGTGGTCGATTTGCGATCATGATAAGTTTTTAGTCATTGCAAAATGTTTTTTTTTATGACTTGATAGACAGCTTTTTTTTCTTTATTTTAAGAGCTTAGTCATTCTATCCTGACTATGCCGCTCTGTAATGAATGCAATGTTTACATATATACAATTATATTAACTAAAAATAAATTGTGAAAGAATGTAGTTGAGGTTTGAATTGAGAAATGTTTTAAGTTTTCTCAATGCAAATCCCAACCAATCGCAAAGTACGTGTAGCATTAATCGAATTTGGAGTCGCCAACACACTATTGAAATAGCCGACATGTAGCCGACTGAATTTGGTGTTAAACTGTCACTGAAATATTTTCGTCGGTTACTGTCGTTCTGGGCACTCTCCACTAAAATATGAAAAACATCTTCTACAACATTACATGTATGACAATTCATTGACAACAGATAGTATTTTGACACAAAGTAATTACTTAATAGTTAATAGGTGTAATAAACCATGTGTATGTGTGTGTCATAATGTGTGAATTTAAAAAAAAATAACGTATTTGTATTAAATAAAATATATTAGTTTTATGCACTCTTTTTTATGCACCTCCATGTAAACTTTAACGAGGCTTAGTTGAAGTGTTCCCAGAATTTTCGTGAGTTTTCGCTTCACGTATTAGTATTATTAATTTTATTTTTGTGTTAACCAAAGCTTTCACAGTAAATATCTTAAAATCTACGACACCAATTCCTTTAAAACTTAGTTACGCAGCGTTCCCTAGCTTGAAAGATTGGTGTGGGCTTTATTTAATACAGATTTTTTTTTATAAATTCAATGAAATAAATAAATAAATTGAAAAATTACTAGAATAAGTTCTTATAAAAACGTAGAGATTACGAGTAATCTTTCGTCTTTTGTTGACTGTCGGATTTTCCGGTAAAGGATGTAAACTATGAGCGGTATTTGCGTTTGATTACCTTGCGTTACGTTTTCAACTATTTTCATTCAGTTCTGAGAAACTGGTCGAGATGCTTGTGTGAAGTTGTGCTTGTGTGTAACCTTCACTCGAATTACATAAATATTTCCTGTAGGTACATTCAATTAGTCAAAATTAAATTAAATAATAATTTAACATAAATGACAAAATATGAAAAAAAAAATTTGTTAATTAGACACGGAAAATATTTATCCATTCCACCTTTAATTTATCGTTGTATAAAACAATCGATTTTTTCTTTTAATTCTATTAAATAGATTCGAGAATCGTCGAGAAGTCGACCGATTTATTTTGAAAATGTATACATATTAATCGAGTATAAAAGTTATGTAACGTTTCGATGCGTGTGATTAGAGTGAGTTATCTAAAAAGGCGCGAACAGTGGCAAGGCCGCGGAGCACGTGGAGGCGCCTGTTGCTAGCGTGCCCCTCGCTCCCCTCCGCCGCGGCCTCTAGAGTGCGACGTTGCCGTGCTTACATACCGCGCATAATTTAAAATATACGTCCTATCATCGCACTAAAATTTTATAAGTACAATTTTTGCTATTTTTGAGTTTGATTACCGTTTCAGATGCTTAATCTATTACATAGGCTATTGTATATTTTATGTGGGAAAATGACTATAGAGTATAGACGCTTTCGCAGTGTAAAATACATAACAAAAATTATTACTTTAAGTACATGTGCACTAGGTATTTACTATAATATATGTGCAATTTATACATATATTAATGTTTATATAGGTAGGTATATAGCATTGAAGAATTGTAGATTCTAAAACTTGTGTACTTACAAACGTTTCCGCCATGTTTCGCGAATTATAATTTTAAGACTTGAAAATGTTGAGATTGAGAACTAACCTACCTACGTATAGTTTTTAATTTACTTATTATTTAACTTTTACCATTTAGAGTGAGTACTCACGCGTAACGTATTTTTTTTAATGTTGTCGACCCTCTCCCCCATTGATGACAATATACTAGGTAGGTATATGCTAAGAATCCCTCACCACCTAAATTTATCACACATAATAGTAACACAAATGTGAATTTTGGTGCCCTTTTTTACATTTCGACTCTACGTTTAACTCAACGACAGTGTTTTTTTAACGTTTAGACTCTAAATTAAACTAAATCTAAACATGTTTTAAGGCGCCCCCCCCTCAACGTACGTCACGTAGAATTGGATACGTCTTCTTATCAAACCTATATATTATGTACAAAACATTAAACAAACATAAATTTTTTAACATTAAATTTTTATTTAGGGTGGCGCAGTCAATACAGAGTTAGTTTCATCATGTCTTTCTGTATGCCTGTCTGTCTGTCAGCGGCCTAGTTTTAATTAGGCTAACAAAATAAACTAAAACCTATATTTGCGTGTATTCATATATTTCATAATGTGTGGTTGTTCGTTGAAAAGTATTGTAAAACTGTAAATTGTAGATTTTAAGGCTATTTTTTTCATCTGAGAAGTTGTTTCCGATATTAAGCTCTAAAGTAGCCAGTGAAAGCTAAAAAACCTCACCGATTCTCAAGAAAACGTTTCATCATTTTATGCTTAGAATATACTTAGAGATATTACTGAGTCTAGACTCGAGATTCTACAAAGGTTGAATTTAAAATTCGATAATAAACAGGTTTTCTTCGATGTAACTAAGTGTTAAATATCAAGAAAGCTGTGTGAAATCCTTGTGAATTCATAAAGAAAAGCATATTAATAAACACCAGTTTTATTTCTGATTTTATTAAATGTGACAAAACGAATACCAATGTTTAAACATATTTATCAGTAGGTATCACGTTGATCTTTGACACGTCTACATCATTAATCTAAGTACATATTATTGACGGTTTCATATCGTAAAATATCAAACGGAATATATTTATCAAGTCAAACAAATCTGTTCTCTTATTCTCCAGAAGAAACTGGCTTTTATGGTTATTTTTTTTAAGTGAGTCAGTAGATTTTATTATTTCTCACCTTTAGGGAGTCAACTCAAAAAATTTAAATACTGAAAAATGTTTCTTAAAACTATAGGGCTTATAGCGATTTTAGAAAATGAATTTTAAATTAATTCTACTTTTTTCTGAAGATGCGATTATATGAAATGTTCTTACATTTTTCTTTTCTTATTTGACCTACCTATTAAAGTTAAATCGGCTTAGATAATTTATTTAATATAAAATGTCACAAAGTCAATTCATTTTTAATTAAACTCAATTAATCTGAAATTAATTTTACTATCCGATATTTTTTAATGCGGGTATAAAGTGGACAATCGATTAGTAAAAGCGCGAGATAAACTCAAGGCAATATACCTATCTTAAAACTGCATTCGGAATAACTTAATTGGTAATGAGGAAATAAAAAACATGTTCAATACTGAAAGATTAAGTATTATTTCAAAAAGGAATTTATAAATGCAATTTGTATCTTACGTATAATGCGACATGTATATTAGGTACACATAAACTAATATTAGTATATTCACGTAATACAATTATACAATAAATATTTTTTTCGGACTTCATGACATATAGACTTCATTTTATGTTTGTATGTGCATTCGTCTTTGCAAATCTCTGAAAGTACTAATCGGATTCTGACCATCCTTTTATTATTTTATGTATCCTATTTTCCAACTGATTTTCCTTAATTGGGATAGGTAGCTATCCCAATTAAGGAAAATCAGTTGGTCAATTCCTAGATTGGCGTATTATTTTATGACGTCATAGGAAAAACATCTAAAAATCTAGTTCAACAAATGAAATTGAAATAATTAAGTAACGTCTAAGTAAACAATAAGTTTGATTTGTAAAAAAACATGCAAAATTTTGACGGCGAAACCGACTAAGCCGCGTGGCTTCTTCGTCGGGTTACAGTTTTCTAAACTTTATACCTATTAACTTTTTCCATTCAGTTACGTTCAATTCGATTTAATTAAATTTTTTAATTTATGGCTATTAGTTGTGCTAATTTGACACACGATATTTACCCAATGTCGTGTGTAATGAAGAAATCACAATTGAGAGAGGTGGGGTCAAAATCAAATTTTAATTAAATTTTGAAAACACCCTAAAGTAGGTATGAATGTGAATTAAATCTTTTTTAGGTTTTATTCTTTAGGTTTCTATATTTTATATACAATGTCAGGTGTTAAAGGTCGAGTTATCGGAGTTGTCCATCCGTTGTCAGCTTACGTAAGTGCAAAATATTTACACTGGACAAAAATATTTATTACGTATTAGTTGAGTCATTACCAAAATAATTATACTGTTTACACTTATCACTCGTTATTTAGGAGAGCATTGTTTATAATATACTTAGGGTAATTTTATATAGCATATTAATTTGTAAATACATACCTACATAGGTCTTATGATTCGTACTCTCTTCTACTCGAAGTCGTAGTACTTCATCATGCGTCATTGATATTTTCAGAACCATATAAGCAGTATTAAAATAATATATGTGTATTAATTTTTTTACTTATTGTTAGCTTTATCCTTTTGTGTTTACGTAATACCCAGTGAATAATAATATTACCCACTTAATTACATTAACTAATTGACGCACTGAATTTATTGATGCACTATGGCCTGTATCACTGACTCCAGTGAGTCTAAAAGTACCCCTATGACGTATATGGAGGTTATGTATGTGAGCTACAAAAGATTTAGAAAGTCAATTCTTAAAGAGGAAATATAGAAGAAGAAATTCATATTCCAAGATTTTCCACTGTGCACGGATAGTTATAAATTATAATATATATAATCCTTATTATATTTAAACGTAGAAATCTATAATTAACGACAATTTTAGTTATAGATTATTATCTAAAATTTGCAACAATACTGATGGTTTATATGCAGACGGTGCTGCACCGTTTCATTTTTGTTTAGTATCCATCGAGGCTTATTTATTTACTTAGGAAGACAGTAAGATAAATGTACCCACGTATGTACATATATATTTGTAATATGCTCAACAGGACTTTTCTTTTGACACGAAACAATCATCTAAATCGATTCTGTATCTTAAGCGCTACTGCAGATGTCAATGAATGTATGGTACATTCATTGACACGTGTTCTTCGGTTCAAATAAATGACAATTAAGTGATGTCTGTATCGCGTGGTCAGCGGCGATCTAGATGAAATTATTGATAAGCGTTCGACTGCAGGTGCCTATTGCGATGGCCCTGATTGGGCGTTAATTAACACATGCAATCAACTTTATTCGAATGGTTGAAAGGAAAATTCCGATATGGACGAACGTCGAAGGCCTCCGATCACCATATCTACCCGAGATACCTATAAGTTGAAAGGAGAATTCATTAATGACGTAGTCTTCGTATTTCATTATCAAACGTCGTTTCATTGTGCGTTTGCCTCTACATATTTGATACCAATAAAACTGAAGTATTAGTCGCCAATTATAATCAATTATTTTATGATCACTATGTACGTAATTTTCGTAATGTTTACAATACCGATTAAGGTTGGAATTCGGCGATAAGAATTAAAATTGAATATTTTTTCGAAGGAACAGTGAATATAGTATTATTTACGAGGTCTTTACACAATGGGTTACTTTTGAACAATGTTCTGAGACCTTTTTATTTTAAGGGATAAAGACTGACCAGAGATAGGAAATTGAGTGTAGTTGTTACATACATACAAACAAATCTTTAGAATAATACTCGTAGTACATATATTACAATTGTCAGTTGTCTGTTGTATTGTTAAAATAAGTTATTAATTACTGTTTTTATTGCAACTACAGTTTTGTAGGTAAACAGCTACCTATTAGACAAAGGTATTTGTGGAAAAAAAATTCAAAAATAATAGTCTATAAGGAAAGTAACTAGAATCGAATCAGTTAACGTCGAACGTACTTGATACTTGTCTGTCATGTCATATTTCTTAATAAAAACTTGTTCTGGAACCCTTCCGTCGTTTTGTTTTAAAAAATAAAACTAAAATTGTCGATTATTCTTCTCACGCCTAAAGATGTATGGAAGTTTTCCAAAATTAATTGATAACTGATGTCTTAATTAACGTTGAGTAGTTTTTCCTTTTGAACTTATCACCAAAATTTAGATTAAATAAATTGAAGCCACTGAATCGGTAACATTTCTCACGAATAGTTGTAAATACCATTAGGTATATAAATATAATTATGCATAATTTTAACGCAAATAGTTTTATCTTACTAATTAGTTAATTACTAATTATATTATATTAACAAAACTTGGTATGTTTGGATGTTTGTTGCTCTTTCACGACAAAATGGTAGAACCGAATCGACTAAAAATTGAAAAGGTGGAAGGTGTTTATAACTTTATTTTGATTTAAGAAAATGTTGGTTCATAAAATTCATTGTAAAAATTAGATTTGTGGAGAAGTTTTTATTTAATATAGACTAAAAACCTTAAGTGTCTGCCACTACGGGACTTCCGCCTAAAGCTAAACGTTGACGAACAATATTAAAATCTATTGTGTGAAGTCGCATAGGTACATACATAGACGGACATGGTGTGGATAAAAGGGTAAAGAATTGACTCCGAAACTCCAAAAAGTAATATAGAAACCTATCTAATTCTTAAATTTTAAATAAAAATATTTACATACATGTATGTATTATACATAAATCTTCCCTGAGAAATAATTTCAAAGAAAATACCACGGTTATTTTCAGCAAATGTTTAAGGTGCAAAAGTGTTCGAAAAGTTTAACCAAAGATGAAAATAGAGTTCCTATAATTATTAATTATATTGTTTAACAAGTAAATTATTATAGCTTCGTTTGGTTTTTCGAAGCAATTAAATTGGCCGTCGCAAACGTCTACCCGGCGAAATTTTAGCACACGTGACCGTAACACATCGACGTTACCGTCAGCGAAATTAGAAATGTAAATATAAAACCTTGCATGAAAATTTCCATCGAACTATTATAATACTTTAAATACCTACACGACGTCGTTCACATTAATTTATGTGGTTAATAATCTATTTTCAATATTTAATGTGTCGTTATCTATTCTTCTATTGTTATAAAGGGGTGTATCTATGTATGACATATACATACATACCGTAAAATTTTAAACAACGTTAAATTATAATATGTCTTAGCGAGATTATAAACTGTCGAAAGATTGTAAAACGTAACGAAATATAATTTAATTTAGCATTTATTTTTTGATAAATTACGATCAAAGTTGCTTATATTGAGTTAGGTTAGGTTTAAATTTAATTATTAAATAAGTTCTAACCTAACCTAACCGAACTCGCTTCAAATAATAAAAAAATACCCCACCTAACCTAACTTTTGTATAGAGTTCACAATATATCGACACTTTCCAATCTTTATTAAAATGCTACATTATCCCACATTAACGTGGGCTATATTTTAAGTACATATACTGTTTTATAACCTTTTTAGGCCCTGCGAATCTGGAACGAAATGCTCGTTAATTTATACTTTTCTATTTTTTACCCGATTACGCGATGCAAAAGAGACATAATGTTTCCTAGTCGATGTACTTACGTATGTATGTGGGCTTGTACCTTTATGGCACTCTTAAGACCAACAAAGTGGGCCGATTTATACTCGTTATATTGTAACGACGCTGATGCCACGGTACAAATGTGAAGCAAAAATTTTTGATTTTAGACACCATAATGTCAAAAATGTCGTTTTTGTCTTTTTACTACTTTATGTTACGTTTACCTGTTATTTAATTATTTATTTTAAAATGATTTATAGGTTTGTCATATTAATTTCAATCACTTTTATGGTTAAAGACCAATAACAATTTAGTTGTGGTTATTAAATATTAACGATTTTATTAGCTACTTAAAAGTATTTTTTATCAGAACTAATTTATATACTATTGTTTACATTTACAGTTACTTTTTTATTACTTTAAATAAACTTGAGTTTTGGGAACCTATTGTAACCAATACCAATATTCATATTAAAATTTTATTCGTATAATTATAATTATTGTGACTTTAAAAATTGATATTGGTATAAAATAATGCCAATACCAATTTTCTCACATTGAAGATATAAAGTACTTGCACCTATTTCAATTATTAAACATATTTTGCTTGACTTAAACGGCGCTTAATTGGTGCAAAATTGCAAGGGGTCTTTATTATTATAACACGATAAACGTTTTTTAGAAAAATAAAAAACAGGAATTTATGAAAGTGGAGGAATGAGCTTAATTATTATTTTGACATTTAGTTTTTACATTACTGGCCTTTTTATTTAAAAAAAAAAACACTGTATAAAATAGTTGTTAAATGTTCCAAATGTATCGTGGCCGTGTGTGAAAATTTTGTAATGCAACCTAGATTTACTCTCACTGTCTATATAAGGAAGTAAGGTCGGTAAGGTAGAAATAATATCAATGAAATAAGTGGTTAACGATTCCGTAAATCTGTAAGCTGGTATTGAACTAATGACGCAACTGATACAATTATTACATACATATATTTCAAAGTCACAACCCCAATAGCGTTGGAAATTTGGAAGTAAAAGTACTTCTTCTTCCTAGCGTTATTCCGGATTAACCAGGGTCTGCTTTATTCTAGCCTAGGAATTGACAGGTTACTGATTTTTACGCAGAGCGATTGCCGTCTGACCCCAGCAACCAAGAGGGTAAGCCAGTAACCATTTAGACTAGAATTTTACCTACTATAAGTAACGATCATTATCTGGTGATTGTGATAACAACGGGGATCGACGGCTTTACGTGCTCTCCGAGGCACGGTGGATAAACCCACATGTACCAGACCTAGGAACAAATGTTTGTTTAAATACAAACATGCGCCCCGAGCGGGAATCGAACATAACTGCGACCGCCGGTGTTAATAGCGCTTTCAGCACCACTACACCAGAGCGGTGGAAGTAAAAGTACTCTTACTACGATTATGGTGATATGTAAATTATACATGTACATACATAATATATAGCTGCATTGTTTTGTATCGAATGTTAAGTCCATGTTATGATTTCATATTCTTATATTTAACTAATTAAATATAACTATAAAATCGTTCTATTACAGTATATAACACACATAGATAGACATATCTACACATATTTTAAATAAGCCACAAAATATATTACCGATTAGGCTCAATACATTCGTAACTTCGGTATAAATACAATGTTTACTGAGCATTGATCATTTTTCATTTAGTTATTTCATCTCTCTATAGTATTATGAATATTCTTAATAAGAATGTATAAAATTCGATCTTTATAGAATGAGGAATTTGTAGTGGAAAAGTACGCAGCGGTTTAGTTTTCCAAGGCGGGAGGAAAGCGGGGTTGGGCGCATGCGTAGACCGAACACTTGTTGATTTCACGTGGGGTTATTACTCCACCGCAGCGAAACAACAACGTTACTCGATTTCTCATAACTCGAAATTATTCCAAACAAACCGTACTTTGTAATTTTGAGATCAGCGGCGAATTGCGTAAAGGATACACAGTAGATTTTATAACGACTGAAAAACAAATTACACCTATGACTAGGAAACACGTAGTGCATGTCAAGCTTATTTTGGTGCTCAAGCTAATTAACAAAAAATAATAATAAAATTTACTTAATTTGAATTTAAAATGAGCTATAGTACTCATCAACGCACTAAGTAATGCTTTACCACAGCTGTCCAGGTCAACGAACTCTCCTTGTCAGTGCGTCAGCTAGCTTTTTATAAAGAGCAGAGCGAGAAAATAGCGCGCGATAACCGCATCCCTGCTCTTCACCAAGTATGTAACGGTGAACGAACCAGAATAAATAGATTGTAAACTGGTCAGGAGTGTTTTTCAAGGACAACGTGACAGCCGGCTAATTAGGGTGCTATCAATCTTTTTTTTTTAGTTTCATAATTAATTTCGTGTTAAAGCAAAAAATAATGAAAAAAAGGGGGAGAAGGCATCTAAATACAAAAGTATTAGGTAGCAGCAATAACTATGAATTTATGGGGAAGTTTTCCCCGCTAGAACAAGTTCTGTACAAGGTTGTTGCACGCAACAAATGTCAGACGAGCAATAGACGCGCAATGTCAGTAAAATGTCATAGTTTACGATAGAATGCTCTTGCGCACGGTTCACGGTCGGCGTTACGATCGCTTGAGTGGGCTTTAAACGAAGAAGATAATATAACATGCCTATTTGATGCCATACTGTCATATTTCATAGAATAATGTTACTTATTAAAATAATAACGTCACTATAAGTAATTATATCCTGAAATGGCACTTTAAAGAATTATTAATTTTAAAATCAATTTTATATCTATACGATATACGAGGAAGTTTAAAGAACTTATTAAATTTAATTATTTTAAATGTTTAAATGTTTCATTTGTATCTCCAGCAGGACTACATTGTTTAAATGCACAGTAGAATATTGTACATCGGCTGTTTGTATTTTTATAACGAGGGAACATTTATTTTATCACATCATTAAGATAATTTGTCATTCACACTGTGATTGTGAGTCACATCACTTTCACAAATTATATTAAATTTCAATAACATTAATTAATTAGTTTTAAAAACAGTTTTACAGTATTTTGGCAATTCGTAAATCACTGCGTTTATCAGGTTTACTGAGTTTTTTATAAGCAGATAGTTTAGAATCCATATGTTAGTCGTCTGTCCTTAGTGTTTTTATAAGTAGGTATTTAGACTTAGAAGAGGCGGACCAGCCTCCATCTGCCATAAGAAATTTTTGAATTCGTCGTTTACAATAGTAAAGTGTTTAACTACCAAATAGGTATGTATACGAAGTTACGAAGTTATTCAATATAAAAACACATATAAATTAACATTTAATTTAAATTTTAGTCATAATGTATAATTAACATTATTTATACAATAATATGAATTTAGATCGAAATAAAATAATTATCGATTGACGTGGTAAGGTTTTTCCTCACGTGATACTCAACACAATAAATTATTTTAATGTTCTTTACCACATTTGATGACATATTTCGAAGATGATTGTGCGTTAATCCTGT
>JAPEIZ010365928.1:0-13900 GCA_026122275.1 Junonia oenone
TCTCAATTGAGATTGATTAAAACCACTATTTTTGATGCGAACAAATTAATCTTTCTATTTTCAGAATGGACAATTGGATGTAATCGTTGTACAAATTTAAACTGCAATGGACGGATACCGGGAAAAGTTTTAACAAAATTAACGTTATTTGCTTCTTTGTTCGTATTGACTATGAGAGATGTTTTTTTGGATGTCTCCTTAGGGTATTATGTTTAAGTATCTCTACGGCGTTTTTAATTTTTTTAAGTCTAATTTTCAGTCAATTTTTTTTTAATGTATAGGATGTTCGATTTTAACTGCTGATTTTCAAATTGGGGTTTCCATACACACGTCGCATAAAAAACAATAAAAAGAATATCCAAAAAATATTTTCAAAAATAATTTTAATTTGTCAAAAGTTAAGTCAGTGGTCCCCTAGCGAAGCAATAATTCATATGATTAATCTTTTAAAAATTTCATCAACAGACAAATTTTGTTTATCGACTTATTGTATTGTATGTCTATATACCTATGTGTACATACATACATATTATATCAAGATAACGTTTTACCTTTCAGTTGCATGACATCACATGCACAAAAAGTCCATTAAAAATATACAAAACTACGGTAAAAACTAAAAATGTTCTACAATTAGTATTGAATATATGCAATTAAGGCTATAACAATTATTTTTAAAAAAGATGCTATTCATTCTAGAAGTTTTGTTATTATATTTTTTTTAGTTTTAGGTATTATTA
This sequence comes from Junonia oenone, assembly GCA_026122275.1. Lineage (NCBI taxonomy): Eukaryota > Metazoa > Arthropoda > Insecta > Lepidoptera > Nymphalidae > Junonia > Junonia oenone. Next base: position 741 of record JAPEIZ010365928.1, read on the forward strand.
TGGTATAATAATAGTTTTAAATTATTTACTATAGTCTATAGGATGTTATTTTTTTTCAATTATACAAAAAATCTATCTTCTAGAAATATACCTAGTGTCAAAAGTGATCTAAAAAATGATCAATATTTTTTCTTTCTTTCGTCATTTTAACATTCCGTTTTACGATTTAAACGCCTTCTATACATAGTGTTACTTCACTTCATTCTCAATATTTGTTATCATGTAATGGACCTACTATTTTTAACGATAAAAAAATAAATCTAGGTACGTTGTTTTAGGTATTTTTGAAACAAAATTGACGTTGTGTCTCTTGTTTCTCATAAAAAATAATTTTAAAGAAACAAAGACGGTTTCTACGTAAAACTCTGACTGATTTAAATAAAACATCGTCGCAAATGAAACGGAAAATGCATTTGTCTTGTACGAGATTAACTCATTTATGCTACTTGTCTTGTACTGCAATAATATTACAACATCCTGTAGAGAGGGCCACTTAACATAATATAGTTGGTTCACTAGAATAAAGATGGAAGTAAAAATGATTGATTTGAAAGTCAATTTTAAAGATGTTTATTTTTGGGCCAAAGTTTCTGATTTTTGTTCTCACGAAATCTTTTGCAATTTGAGAAAGGAAAAATAACTAATGTGACAATATATTAATGACAGTTGTCAAAGTGACATATCACTAAAGACAATTCGCCAGTGTCATCCAGTCATCCGCCATTGTATTTTGTATTGCAATCTTACATTAAATAATAATTCAATAAATAACATTATATTGCATCTGAAGTCTATTTTTTTTTTTTTTGTACAAAATGTTTAGTTAAAAATTTCCTAGTCAATTATTTATTTTCTATATTTCTATATAGTGTAGGTACCTAAAACCTAGCCCAGGCATACATTTCTAAAACATCTCCTATCCTTGCAAAAGTTTTAGTATACCTACAACATGTAGGTATTCTAAACATATACATATTAATGATTTATTAAAAGTATTTCTATTTCTAATACTATCTGACAAAATTTAATCTGCAGAAATAACGCCCAATAATAAATAATCATAACAGCTTTATACTATTACCATTCACTTAGAAAAGAAATCAGAAGAAATATTCGGCTGTCAAAATATTTGTCCACATATAGTCACAGAGTAATAAATTCGACGCTTAAACCCAGCGTTTGTTTGGTCAGGTTAAATCCGTGACCTATTGAAGTCACTGATTATGTTGTATTAGGATTTAAGCTATCAATAACAATAGTCGTAATGCTCACATAATTGATGACGATGGCTGGTCATTACCGCTCTATAGAAACTGATTGTATGCCATTATGCTATGAACTGACGTGATTCTAACTTTAAGTCTGAATTACGGCGGTTGTAATAACTTTATATTATTATTTCAAGCTGGTTTTAGCCACTAATGATATAATTTTATGTTCCTTATATGATTTCTAAGAAAATATACATTATTATTATTAGGTAGGTAACTAGATACCAATTAATGTAAAATGTTTATAGATTCATTGTAAGCTATCAAATCAAGTGAATAAAAATTGTTTCGGTCCTTCTAACCGGATTATAATACTACCAAAAAGGAAGTATTATTGTAAGAAAACCCGATGGATACACAGTTACATAGATAAAATTCGTATTGTATGTTTATTTCTAGTCATAAAAATAATAATAACAACGAATCTCTTTAAATGGTAATTTCGTACTATATTTTCAACACACGCTCAATCACTTTTTACTGTCCCTTCACTAACGTTTTTATTAGGCCATACCTTTCATAGCCATACTGTAGTTTCTCACTATCTTTTAGTATAACTTTTTGTTTACGTGACAAACACGATAATAGACGACTCACGACGGCCGTTAACTAAATAACTATCAACTGCCTTATTAAATTGAACCCGGGAAAAAGACCAACTGCCAATCAATCTTTACTTATCCACGTCACAATAACTCATAGTAAAAACTTGATAATTCTCCTAATAGTTCGTACAGCTCCTCTAAGTTACCAACCTATAGAGATTGGTCTTTTTGTCTTTGTTAATAAGGGTCATAATTTCTTCAAAGCCTGTCCCGTTTTGCCCACCGTACAGTAATCACTCGATACAATAGAGTTGACGGTCTGTCGATACATCGAGCTGTGACAGCTAAATTATAGACATGTATGGTCGGCAAATATTACTCGCGATAATTTATAGTATCTATTTAGGTGCTGTTATAAATAAAAATCTTAAAAAGAAGGTGAGAAACTGAGATATGGAGACTATTCAATAGGATACGGTGCAAGAAAAATGTGCTATTTTTTGCTACTTTCTTAAGTTAGGTTGGATCACCTAAGGTATCTGCTTGTGGTTTGTTACTAAGATTGTTTGTATTATGTGATTTCAAATACATCTGATTGTTGAAAACGAAACGACAAAAAGGATCGATAAATCAAAGTCAAACCAGTAACAGAGAAATTGAAGACAGGCTAGCGTGGTCTGGACATGTTATGACGAACGACGAATGTGCCAAAAAGAGTGTTAAATCAGAAGGACATATTTTGAGCTCACATAAAGTAAGACCAGGGAGAGAAAACGAAGATATGATTTATAATACAACTTATCCTTAAGATATCTTAAGGTTTTTAGACATTTCAAGTCCTAACAAGCATTAAAATTGGAGTGAATATAATCAAACCTTTTTTTATATTTTAGTATCTACTTATTAGATTGATAGCAATAAAAGAACAACATTTCTTTAAAATTACTTTTAAATAAAATGGAAAGATAAAAAACGGTTTAATAAATATATCCGTAACTGTAATGAGGTGACAGAAAAAAAGTCCTTATAAATCACTTCGATTCGATGAATGCAACAAACTCATCATTTAATTCATTTCTTGTATCCTTCTTTCAATATTAATACATATCACCATAAAACGCATCCGAATCATTCGATTTTTTATCACAAACGTCAATTTCATATCGATTGTTGACAGTTTGACAGGAGGATGACTTTTTTCGCGGTATTTTTGCGTCTCCGCCGAGAGATGGCGCTACTTTTTTATGCTACAAATGAGCTGTTCCGCGTCGCATGCTGTGAGATGCGGTCGTTAAACATTGCAGATGAGTTGAGCCACGGGACGTATGTGTGAAAAAAATCGGTAATAATTTTCTTTAACGGTTTGCTTTGCAGTTCCCTTAGATGTACAAAATTGGTTTTACTTTTTGTAAAATGATGATAACAACAAGTCTACGCTTCATGTTTATTGATTTTTCTACAAATATTCCTTTTTTTATTGGAAATAAAAATACCAAATATGTTTTATCTCTCAACCTCAAGTGCTTTATAGTGGTGGTTTAAAAAATTCAAGTTGTTACAATCATATTTTTTTACTGATTTTATCTGCTGTCCATACAAGCGGTACGAGATTTATGAGAGCTGTTAAAACGAATAATTTTTCGCTCAAATTCCCTTAGCGGGATAAAAACTTAGATCACACAACTTCCCATAAATATTTATGGAATTTCATTCCATACGCGCTTAACGGAATTTAATCATTCAATGGCATATTTCTTATAAGTACAAGTAAGTTGCTTACTAAGTACTAACGTTTTGGAAAATTTCTTTACAGATTAAGTATCTTTTGTTTAGTCTAAAAAAAGTGTTTAAACAAGTTCATTTACAATTAACAAACAATTAGCGATAATAATTGTAACGTAACGTAACACAGCCTGTACATATCCCACTACTGGGCATAGACCTCTTCTCCTATATTAGGTAGAAGGTTATGGAGCCTAATCCACCACGCTGCTCCACTGCGGATTTGTGGACATACATGTGTCAGAATTTCTTCCGGCACATGCAGGTTTCCTCACGATGCCTTCACCGCCGAGCTCGAGATGAATTTAAACACAAATTTAGCACTTGAAAATCCAGCGGTGCTTGCCAGGGTTTGAACCTTTTGTTAAGATCCACGTGTTCACACCACTAGGCCATATCGGCTAATAATTGTATCAATTTAATATTACTGTATGTCTCCAAAGTATAAACGATAACACATTGGATAGGTACTGGCTCTTATACCTTTACATTCAGAATGTCGTAGTGCTATATTTAATTTAAGCCGAGAAGCCTTCAAAATCAAAATACATAGTTCAATTCACTATCGACTGCGTAGATAGCATATTTTTTTAAATATATTTTTTTAAACACATGGGTTGCGATACCATAAGGCCTTAGGTGAGTAGCAGAACTCAAAGTAAGAGTTTTGCTACTTTTCGTTAACGAAGAATCTGCTCTAGAATCTGCTAGTCAGTGGCGGATTAACCTATTTTGCGCCCGTACACTCAGTACTGTAAATGTGGAAAATATTTTTTTTCTATAAATTGCTGTGCAATATATAGTTTTTACTCATTCGAATAAGTATACTAAATAAAGTTTCGCCATAAATCAACGTAATACTCGCAAACACCAGTTTTATTATGAGTTACCGCTATAAGAAATATTTCTCTACCATTTTCTATTCGGTCTGGTATTTGCTTTGTCTATGCAAATATGGCTTCGGAGGACAAAACAATCATTATACATATAATTGCTATTGATAAACTATTAGATTTAATTTTTTTCTATTAGATATATTTTATTTTATGGATAAGTATGATTATTTTTAATTGTTGTTGATTGGTTTTAAAATACTTATATTTCTTATAGAAAATACAAACGACTTAAATATTACTGGACAATCACGAATACAATTTTAGGAACAACTCAAACGTGGCACTGCAATATTTTTTACTTTTAAAACATTTCTAATCATCATAAATTAATACTGATGAATTTTATTCGAAACTAACTTAGAGACATACACTATTTATCAAGAATGGTATATTCTCTGGTATATACTCAACTTCTGGAAAAGGACAACGGCTCGTGTGAGATTTCTATCCATTAAAACCCCTGCGATGGGCCCAGCACGTTAACGGAGATGCTGCAGGATCGCTTTCGCATGCGCATCCGCGGTTCCTCCTTTTAGTTAGGTTTCTGTTAATGAACATTCAACAGTTTTAATTATGTTTTAACTGAAGTGAAATATTAATATATTTTTATAAATGTTACTATTTTAAACTTCATTATTATTTTTAATCGCTGTATACTTAAATCTAATTCTTTTTTAACTACATATTTACTTTACGCGTGCAATGAGAATCCATCTTTGTTAATATCGCATTTCTTTTAATTTAAACCTTATTCCAACTGTATAAGGCACATCCGTGAATATCTAAAACAATAATGAAATAGTAATTACACAATAGAATATTCAACTTTAGTCTGTAACTCTTGAGACATAGGGTTTAAAATGAATTGTATTCCACTTAATTGTTGGATCCGGTAATAGCAACAATGTTGCAAATTGTTCGGAGGCAGTACTTCATAATCACATGGAGTGGGATTGAAAACGGTGATGCATAGTGATATGCTATAACATTTGTACCTCACGACCGACTTGTCTAGAACTTGTATCTGTACGTATTATATGCCTTTTAAAATCGTATACAGATCCAAAATTAAGAAGACATGATGGCATGTTTACGTACGTGCGAACATAGGCGAATTTGCATACGTATGGGTATGAGATCAATGTATTCGTCTGTGCTCGTTACTAGCCAAGAATTCTTGTTGATTATTCAGGCGAAAGTGTCGCTTTTTAAAATGCTTATTAAATCATACTAGAGGCCTGTATGTGGTCGACAGATATATCATAAAACCTTTTTAGTTAAGACATTCATTTTCTTTTTTATTGTTATTGTAATCTGATTATTGTAATCCATCTTTGTGACTCCTTCTCCATACAAGGTTCAACTATACCAAATTTCATACTCCTCCGTTTTTTCGCGAAAATGTATAATGGTCTAAGTTCCCGATAAAAGGCGACCTTCACCGAGATATTTATTTGATGAAACGTGTTTTATATTACAATTACATATACACATACATATTACATATGCGTTGCCTAAAAAAATACTGTCCATGATATGATTAATTAAAAAAAAATTTCAACGGTCTGATTATTACATAAATTCTACACCAATCGAAAGTATGTAATAAGTATTTTTATACAAGACATTAAATCGATAAGATATAACAATTCAATGATCATACTATAAATACAGTTTAAAAGTTCACTCCCACGCTATTTACAAATAGCCGCGTACAATTTATATGAAAAAGTCGAAGTATTATAAATTGCGAGGCTTATTTGAAAAACACTATGTAATTGCCAGCTTGGATTAATTACGTAACAATTATTAGGTTAATTGAATACATTGTATAAGGTTTTAATTAATCATTGTTTCGATTACAATGATTTTAAATTAATAGTGTGTATTATTTTTTCTATTTAATGATTATTTTCAAAATAGAAATGTAGGTTAATGTGAGTAATGCGTACCACTTTATCGTAAAGCCTTACGAGATTGTACATCAGTCATAGGTAAGTACATTTGCCTACACAGTTACAAAGAATGTTCCGCTACTTAACATTGCCAGAAATATAAAGGACTTTTAGTCCTAATAAAAACGAATATTAAATCAGTTTTTGATATTTTTCTTATTTTTTTTAAAAGTGTCTGTGCAAGTTTGTGATTAGTGGGCAATCTTGCACAGTTTTACGGTGCGTGTTAAGTTAGTCGTAATAATGACGATTGATTAATGTAACAATTCGTCGAAATGATTTATCCAATAGCCTTCAATCGTCCAACTTGAAGGAATGCCGCGAAGAAATACCTTACATAAAAGTACAGAACCGAATATAAGTAATGCGATGTTTATTTAACAATAATATTAATCTTCCGAGTCAAATTAAAACGTCGTATCAGAGTTATCAATACAATTATCTCTGAGTTTTATTAACATAAGAAATTTAATATTTTTTGCAGTGTTAAATAAACTACATAAGTTTAAATTGGATACAAAGATAATTCTTGATACTCGATCTCGTACTAAGATATAGAATTTAAGTTAACTTGTAAGGTTTTTTTTATTGCATGTAAATCGATTATTTTATGTGTCGAGCCGACAAAATAGCTGTTCTACGATGTTCTTATTTGAATGAAAATGTATGCAGTTGGACGGTTTTGAATTGAATATTCTCGAAGTGTTTTGTTTATCTCGATACATTCTCAAGATTATTATTTTTCAACCGATTTCAAAGAAGAGGGAACTTTTACGTAATCTATAAATTTTTAACCCCCGATAAAAAAAGAAGGGTGTTATAGGTATGTATAGGTAATATTTGATACCACAGACGTTAAAACTTTGCCATGTATTTAATGATTTGAATTAAATTAAAAAATAGATTTTTTAAATAGTATTTTATAATATACAATAATACAAATATATATATATAAATTCTACGAATGAATTTGTTTGTTTTGTGTTTGTTGTGAAAGCCATCTTACTGCGGAAAATTATAGGCTGTATAATATCACGGTATGAACCACTATATTAGAACTATAAATGTCACGGCCCGGATATGCACATATTATTACAAATGAAACGCACCTAGTTGTGCCAATTAAATTCATATATTTTGTTTTATGGTTATTACTAGAAAGGACATTTTTCATCCTTTCATTATTAGCTGTTTTTAAGAGACGACTAAATTTTTACGCACCAACAGCGATAAATGACTCCCACGCAGGCGGAGCCATATACTATATAAGCTTGTATTTAACTTGAATATATGAATGAAGGAACAATTAAATTTCAAAAACAAAAAAATATATGTACCAAATATATTATCTAGTTCTCATAGTAACCCTAACAGCGTGAGCTCATAGGCAATTAATCATAAGGCTCCGCCCTGACTCGACGACTACGTCGCGTGATGTGCGTTTACGGCCTAATCAGGCAGCTCTTCGTTAAATAAGTATTCGAGTATCTATGAAAAACTAGCTGTTTCTTGTAGGCAATTGAGGTTAAATATATATTTTTTATAAATTAACACGCAAACGAGTAGACAGGTCACCTGTTGTAGCAATCACTACCGTTCATAAAAAATTAGCACCAGAAGAGCAAAAAAGTTGGTAGCTTAAAAGGATTGAGGGGAGAAGGAGGATAGAAGGTAAGAACTTTAATGAGAAGGGAAGAGTTAGGCTTCCAACTTTTTCAATTGATGTATGCTGGACTGCTGGACAATCTTAATTATAACTTACATAGACTCTGAATAGCACTAATTAATTTCTTTCTTTTAGTCTTATTATGATCTCTTACCTAATTCTAGCCAGTCAGCGGTCACGTACAACCTGTTTGCAAGTTGGCTGGAATTAAGGGGTATATACGGCCCCAGTATAGTGGAATGTATTTGGTAATATCATCGATCATACCTTTGTTAAAGGTAACCTTTTTTGATCATAACGAGACTTTTAGTGTACTTAAAATTGAGCAATATTTTCAAATGCTATATCAGCTTACACTGAAGTTATAAATATCCACCTAAATTATGCAACTTGAAAAATATAAAGACTAATGGTGTTATGTCTCCGAAAATGAGAACCACTCAGTATTATTTATGACTACATCATTTTAATAGCGACGTGAAAATATTGTATCCCAATTTAGAAGTTTAATGCGTTTCTGTAGCGATGAAGATTGTGAATAATAAAAATAAAGGACTTAGGATCCCAGGGATAAAAGTAAATTATTATTATGAAAAAAAAAATTAAGTACGATACGTGCATTCTAGGAAAAATTATAACATTACAATGAAAGTTTTGTTTTTCTTTTGTTGAAATCTTTTCTAGAGCCAAACTACGGTTTATTGACTACAACTCGAAAGACTCCTGATCGGTGCTGAACACACTCTTACAGAAAATTGATATGTAGTTTTTAGTATAGCTGTGTAAACCATCAGATGTGTAAGAAGCGAAAGTCCGTCTTCTCTCCTCAGTCCTTTCTTTCCTTACTACCCTCTCTCTTCTTTCCTTATTTAGGCAAATTTTTATATTATAATTGTAAAGTAGCTGGAAAAGCTTTTGTGAGTCCTCTGGTGCCGCAAATCCACGAGCGAGGGTGATATCTTAGCACTGGGTAATTTTACTGCTGGTTTGCCAGTTAATAAAAAAATGTAAGTACACTTAGATATTCAGCTTTGGATAACCTAACAATTATTGACAGTTATTCTACTTCTAAACAGCAGTATTCCGGTATGGTAACTGAGTTTCGTAATCACAGCTATCAAGGGACATAGCGACTTGGATCCCACGATCAGTATTGACGATGTAAGATAAGGCTAATGCCCATAAATAACATGGAGCAAAGGTGACTAGTGACCATCAGATGCCCTATTTGCTTACTATAAAAGAGCCGAGATGGCCTAGTGGTTTGGACATTTTGATCTCAACCGATTATAGTGGATTCAATCCTTGATAATGCTAAATTTTTAAGTACTTTAATAAGTTTCACTTTTCGTGCAAGTTATGAAAAAAATTTTCAGTCCATGATGCCTTTGGAGCGTTGCGTTAGGCTTGGGTGAAAAAGAAAATAAATTCTCATTTTTAGATACTATTCCATAATTAAATCAAAGTTACGATAAAATATAAATATTAAAATGTTAAAATAATAAAATTTAAATTAAAAATTAACGCAACAAACGAATATTATATCATCTGATTGTCACGAAAGACCGCATTAATATTTTAACCCAAATAATATTTCTTTCGCGGCTCGCCGACGTCATTGACAGACGCCATATTTAATTACAGGCCCCTTTATCATTAATCAAATTATACACTATTTTACGAATTACGATATGTTCTGAGACATGCGAACAATAAAACATACGATAAAACCATTTTATTTGTAAGTTTCTTTCTCTTTCTAATTAATTTTAGGAACGTAATCCAATTATGAGTTAAAAATAGATACTTATTTTTTTGGCTTAATACGAGTTCTTTGAAGACGTAAAAAGAAACCCTTATAGAATCTCTTTATTGTCCGTTTGTCTGTCAATAGCGTTTTTGTAGTAAATCGTGTAAATTTCTATAAAATTCTGGAAATTTTAAATAATAGTCTGGAAGTCTGTAACCTGTTAGAGCTCTGAAAGAATCAGACTGCTCAATCTATATCAAAAGATACGTTATACAATTTCATTCTCCCTAATGCTGTTAAGAAGAAAAATCGATCCATTTTATCAGTTCAAATGTAATACCGATTCCGACGTCTACAGCTTTTCTAGGTCTGTCCTTTAAGGTACTAAAGGAATTAACGTTTAAAAATACGTTCTATTTATCTCCCTCTGCTGACTTACTGAATAACAAATTTAAAATAATCCACTAAACCTCATGTTCATTTATGATCCAAAAATCAAGACTAATCTATAAAATTTCCTTACTTTAAAAATTGCTCAATTTATAATTCATACAAAAACGATCAAAATTAAACCATTCCAACTAATCCTTTTGTCCACAAACACTCGCTTCTCATAAACTAATTAATATGACACGGTCTAATGTTTTTTTAATAACGCTTTGGGACTGGCCCATTGCAATTATTCTAATGCACATGGCTATAAGCCGGCAAATTGGTAATGACAATCATTTACGCGAATTTCAACTATACTGTCCAAGAAATAAGGCTAGCAAGAGAGTATAGATAAATTTGTTTGTGGAAGTTGTAAGTTAATTTATTTCGTATTCCAATTTGTGGAATAACTTTGTGTTTTGACGTTCCAGTGACGAACTTCGGTGGATTAAGTGGCGGAGTAATGTGTGTGTGTGTTTATATGTATTTACTTTTGTATCGATGTTTGCTGATATCGTGTGCCGAATCAATTTCCGTTATTAATTAAGTACATATAATCAGATTAAATGCTAAAACTGTGAGTAAATTGTTTTTTTTTTAATTTAAGGTAATAATTGTAGTAGGTACCTTAAATTAAAATTTCATAACATGTGACTTCAACAATAAAAAATGAATAGGTAGATACGTCTACAAAAAAGGTATACGTTAACCTTTATAGTGATACAAAAAATATTCATAAGGAATTAACTTAGTACAGTACATATTTGGTTTTTTGCTATCGTTACTCGTATACATTTTTCTAATCTTGTAATTGCTACTGAATGCCGCGACAAGAATAAATAATTACTTATTGAATCTATATTTAGGCAAACCTTGTTTTAATTGGTCATTATTAATAGTAACAACTAAATTGTCAATAAAATGTAATTTATTTAACTACTAGAAGTTCTTCCGTCCTATTATAAGTAGGTATAGCATAAAATATAAAACTGAAGTAGCTACCCGCGACTTCGTCCGCGTCAAAAATTTAAGAGAACTGCTTCTCTGTACTGAATGTTCATGTCTGGAGTGCCAGTGTACTTCTCTAGTGTAGTATGAGGATCAACTGGAATGTTGTTACAGTTAGCGTCTTGCATGTTAAATTTATATAATAATCGCTCAATGTATTTAGACTGATGTATAAAAATATAATCTTTAGTTCTTTCAATCTGTAATCCTACAAAATTTTTCAGATCATATTGTTTAATTTTAAAATTTTCTTTTAATTCATTTATGATTTTATTTAATGAGTTTATAGATTTTGACATAAGAAGCCCATCATCGACATAAAGTAACAAGTACACTTTGTTATTGTTTACATTTCCAATATATACACATCTATCTGCATGACTATTTGCAAAACCAAATTTTTTTAATAAATTATCAAATTTCTGGTTCCAGCACCTTGGTGCTTGTTTTAAACCGTAAAGGGAACGGTTGAGTTTACATACCAGATTTGGTTGAGTATCTAAACCTTCTGGTGGTTTCATGTAAATTTCTTCTTTCACATCTCCGTACAAGAATGCAGTTTTTACATCAAATTGGAAAATTTCAAAATTATGTTTAGCCGCTACTGAGAGCAAAACTCGAATAGAATCATATCTCACCGTAGGGGAATAAATTTCAGTGTAGTCGACACCTTGTCTTTGTCCACAGCCTTTGGCGCAAAGTCTTGATTTATAAACTGGACCAGATGGTTCGTCTTTTATTCTAAACACCCATTTACAGCCAATTAACCGTGCTTCTTTAGGTTTTTCAATTAACTGCCAAGTCTCGTTTTCCTCGTGTGCCTTTAATTCATCTCTTATTGATTGTTTCCATTTTTCTGAATTCACATTTTCTATAGAAATGGCTTCACTGTATGTTTGCGGTACATCATATTGTTCTGAAACATTATTAACACATATATATGTATTGGCTTGCATTCTAGCTAATCTATATTTTGATCTAGTTGTAACATTATGTGTTATATCTGTTAAATTTATATTTTTGTCTGGTTCATATAGAGATCCTTCATCAGATTGAAAAGAGTCATCGCTCGTTTCACATTTAGAGGTTTCAGTTTGCTCTAAATCATTCTCTAATTTGATGGAACTCTCTTTGTATTGTAAAGGTTCTGAAGCTGATTCTGATAGTGGAACTATAGCATAATCTTTCTTTACTGAACTTTCAAGAAAGACTACGTCTCTACTAATTACTACCCTGTTTGTTTTTGGATCAAAAAATCTATAACCTTTTGTCTCTTGACTATATCCAATAAAAATCATTTTACTTGCCTTCTGGTCCCATTTCTTAGTTTTTTCTTTAGGAACGTGTACCATCGCTTCACACCCAAAAATTTTCATATGGCTGATATTTGGCTTTTTACCACTCCACATCTCTTCAGGCGTTGAAAATGCTAAAGCTCTTGTTGGACATCTGTTTGTAATGTATGACGCAGTCACCACTGCTTCTGCCCAGTAGCATTTCTGTAATTTTGAATTTATTAGCATACATCTAGCTCGCTCTAACAAAGTTCGATTCATTCTCTCTGCTAAGCCGTTTTGCTGTGGTGTATAGGGAGCAGAGGTTTGATGTAGGATACCTGATTTCATAAGAAATACTTTAAATTCATTGCTTAAGTATTCTCTACCATTATCGGTTCGGAGTGTCTTTATTGTTAGATTAAGCTGGTTTTCAACTGTGGCTTTGAATTCTTTAAATTTATTAAACACATCAGATTTATTTTTAAGTATGTAAACAAATACCTTTCTGCTGAAGTCATCAATGAAGGTGACGAAATAGCGAGCTCCCCCGAGCGATGGTACCTCCATTGGCCCACAAA
>JAPEIZ010366993.1:0-13896 GCA_026122275.1 Junonia oenone
CTCCTATTACCTATTCTTGACTATGCAGACACTTGCTATCTTGATCTTACAGAGGAGCAAATAAATAAACTTGAGCGTCTTCAAAATCTTTGTATACAGTTTATAATTGGTCTTCGCAAATATGACCATGTTTCCGAATTTTGCAATAAGCTCAAGTGGTTCCCTATTCGCTTTCACAGGGATACTCATATCCTTTCCCTTCTTTGCTGTGTACTTTCCATCCTGACACACCTCTTTACCTAAAAGATCGTTTTGAGTTTCTTTCTAACACCCATAACCGTTCCCTTCGTTCCACTCTAAACCTTACTCTAAAAACTCCTTCTCACACTTCCTCCTTCTATTCTAATTCCTTTACAGTCAAAGCCGTTCGCCTGTGGAACTCCCTTCCACTTTCCATAAGACAAGCTCAATCACAAGCTTGTTTTAAAAAGAACCTTAAATTTTAAGTTTACTTTAATAGTTGTCAATGAAATGTGGGCAAAATAATTTTTTCACTTTGATCGACTATAACTCGTTTACTATAAAAGCCAACCTACCCGTGACTATTTTGCTTTTAAATTAATTATATGTACCACTGTCGTGAATTTTTTCACATTTTTAGAAGCAGTGGTTTAGTGGGTAGAGGGGGAATATTTCGGAAATAGATTCTCATTCGGAAAAATGGTTTTCCCAGACCCATTGTTTTTTGTATTGTTTTTAAACACCCGATCCAACGATACCCCAGACTATGAGATAATTTAGAAAAAATATTTTTGGCCTCGCTTTACATATAGGAGGGACACCCTAACAAATATTATTTTTCAAGATTTTATTGTACGACTTTCTCGGCGTAATTCATATGTATACTCATGCCGAATTTCAGCTTTCTAGCATTGGGGACGTCGGAGCAAAGCCGCGGACAGACAGACAGATAGACGATGGCGAAACTATAAGGTTTCCGTTTTGACTACGGAACCCTAACAAAAAACCACACACTTTGGATCATAGAATAAAAATGTCTGGAAGCTATATAATGAATGTAAATGTATATGTATGACTGTATGTATATTGAAGTCGATCATTGAATAGACAATACATAACTTATTATAGACTTTGAAATAGCTACAGCCGTCAATTTGACGTCTCTAGGTATAAATAGGTATGACCTACATATATACTGATTATGGAAACTAAAGTCGTTGGGGGCAAATTGAAATGTAATAATTAAATGTTCTTATATGTTATTAAAAGTCGTTATAAAATTCTAGAACAATTGCATACATTATAAGAAAAATTGAAGCTTGAAGTTTGAAAACCGTCGAATTGACGGTCTAGGTAGTTCTAGCGTTAAAATATTTGGTAGAAGCATGGTCCTATACACAGATATAATATAGTGTATAGGACCATGGGTAGGAGTTATAATTCTGCTTAAAATAATTATGACTAACAATTAATATCTCGTAATTATTCGTAGTCTAATAGGAATAAAAATAACATTGTTTTTCCATTACCTATATAAAGATGTTATCTTCCTAAAAGCAGTTCATCACGGTCGTCAATCAGCACGGTCTGATAATTACGAGTAAAATGTTCTGTGTAAATTCCTAAAATTGTTTATGGATCGTTTTGTATTAATGCGAAGGAAGAAAAACGTTTCAATCCTTATACGCTTCTAAATTAGGCAACAATTTACTCTGAAATAATTTCAGATGTAGGACTTTTTTGTGACAATTTTATGACAAGTCGCTGAAGTGCTTTAAAGGTTTAGTGAGGCAATAAACATATTTGAATTGCTTAGGCACTTTGTATAGGTACAGAATCTTTTTATCACTAAGTTACCTATAGATTCCGTACCAGTTTCTATTATATAATACAATAAATTTTATTGTATTGAAACCTTCGCTCGCAAATTGTATTTAGGTACCCTTTCAGACGTAGGCGTCATATTCTATGAATAAAACTGAACTATGAATATTTACTGAACAGTGAAATTGAATTTAAATAACCTTTTTATTGTTACAGGCAAGCAGCCCGACTCAGTACTTTTGGTACAGAACAACTCTTCAGATTTCAGAAGACATCAATTACCCAGAAACTTTTAATTACAAAGTCGCGTTGGCTCTAATCATAGCTTGGATTTTAGTATACATGTGCATGATAAAAGGCATAGCATCTTCCGGCAAAGTCGTTTACGTCACCGCAACATTCCCTTACATAGTTCTTGTGATATTCTTCTTTAGAGGAATTACCTTAAAAGGTATGAGCGATGGATTAATACATCTATTCACACCCAAGTGGCATAAGATATTGGACCCCGTTGTCTGGCTGGAGGCTGGCACTCAGATCTTCTTTTCCCTCGGCTTGGCATTCGGTGGTCTTATCGCCTTCAGCTCTTACAATCCAGTCGACAATAATTGCTATAGAGATGCAATTATGGTGTCCATGACGAACTGCCTAACCTCAATGTTTGCTGGCATCGTGGTCTTCTCAATTATCGGATTCAAAGCTACAATGGTCTATGAGAAATGTTTGCGTTTAAGAAATGATACTTTGCTAGAGATGTTTGGACCAGCGTATAAATCTATGGTGTTTCCAGAAGCAGGACAAAGTGTTTCGGTTGATTTAAACGGAAATCTGACGAATTTGGTGATGCCACATCTACCAGAATGTGATTTGCAGAAGGAGCTTGATAATGTAAGTATTATACCTACACAACAACAATATTAAAGGGACATCGAATAAATCTGGTACACATTTCGCAATAATATATTAGTCCACTGCTGGGAATAGGCCTTTTCTTTATTCATCTTAAGAGAGTTCATTAGAGGTAGAAGGTTAAGGAACTTAATTAACCACGCTGCTCCACTGCGGGTCGGTGGATATACAAGTGTTAGAATTTCTTCCGGCCGATGAAGGAAAACATCGTGAGGGCTTTCCTCACCAGAGCTGGAGATGAATTGAACACAAATTTAGTACTTGAAAATTTAGCGTTGCTAGCCAGGGTTCTCACCACAAGGCCAACTCGGATCGGCATAATAATATTCATTAAATTAATTAGGTCGTTAACGGACCAACCGCAAATAATGCCACAAGCTAGCGTTTACTCGTTTTAATTAATATATTATTATCGCATCGATACATAAAAGATTATCGTAGTACATATGTTTACAGTGAGAACAATTATTGATTTTTTAGTAGATAATCAAATTGAGCGCTTGCGTTATTTATTTTATTGATCGTGAATCAATTAGTCTATTAATATAGAAGTGTTACATTAAACGCCCTAATCTCTTAAGAATAAACATCTGATTTAAAAAGTTCTTTTTTAGCCTATTAATTGAAGAAGGTTTAGTGTTATAATAATATCGTACGACTACGACTCGTTAAAATGATTTTTTTAGTATCTTTATATGTTGACCCATTTCGCTTTTACCGAATTTAAACGCTAGTAGCAGCGCAGAACGACTAGTAGCAAAGCTTATATCGATTAATGTTCACATGACTAATAGCTCCTAAACTAGGATTTCAGGTAGAATTTCTATCAAATGCTTATGAGTTTTAAGTGCTCTTGCGCCAATAGTAATGCTTGTTGTGAACAGGGAAAGAAATAATCGTGACTGTATGTGATGGTCGTACAAAATAATGTTAGTGTTTGTTGTTCAATTTGTGGGTGTAGAGGATTAAGCTTCAACATATACGTATTAAGCATTTCCTATCTAATAATTTGATTTTAAACTCTATCAGGAATTTTGATCGACTACTAAACTTATGTATACAATGTTTTAAAATAATTATGTAAGTTCGTTATGTAAGTTCACTTTATATGATTATTTTCAACAGAAATTTAATAGCAGTAGGTACATGTAGAACTGTATAATTATCCGTTTCATTTATACGTTCGAGTAAATGTGCCAAATGTAAACTCTGTCACTCGCGTTAATATCGTTCCATTTTATTTTGTCTTGTTTGTGGTTTACTGAATGTTACTGCTCTGAATCGTTATATTTTATGGCACATAACGTGTCTCAGTAAATGGACTATTTAACGTAAAACGATTTCTTTCCAATCAGATGGAAAATTGCCGAGACTATCACGTTCAAATAAGCCACCGAATTCTAAGTTGATTCTTTAGTCTACAATATAAACTTATATTTTTTTTGTTCGCAGACAGCATCAGGCACTGGGCTAGCGTTCATCATATTCACGGAAGCGATTAACCAATTTCCTGGCGCACAGTTTTGGTCAGTTCTCTTCTTCTTGATGCTGTTCACCCTCGGAATCGACTCACAGTTCGGAACTTTGGAAGGCGTGGTCACTTCTATCGTGGACATGAAATTGTTCCCGAATCTTCGTAAGGAGTACCTGACTGGAGGATTGTGTCTCATTTGCTGTTTATTGTCGATGGGATTCGCTCATGGCGCTGGGAGCTACATCTTCCTGCTGTTTGACATGTACAGTGGTAACTTTCCACTGCTTATCATCGCCTTCTTCGAATGTGTCGGCATCGCGTATGTGTATGGCGTTAAAAGGTGAGGTTACTACTAATATACACTAATATTTTAAAGGAGAAAGATTTGTTTGTTTGAATTGAATAGGCTCCTTAGAAAGCTTTGCTATCTTCGGTAAACAAAACAACAAGTTAAGAATACCCATGCGCAGCCGCGACCGTCTGATTGTATTAAATTATTTTTAAAAAATCAATCAAAATAGCTTCTGTAATTAATAAATAATAACCCAGTGACAGAGCGCAAGTCATCTCGTGGTCATTAATTCCCATTTATTGAAAAAAATGAGTTATATTAAAGGGAACTGAAGAAACAAGCCAAAAAAAAACAAAGGAGGTGAAAGAACAAAGAAACAAAGGTGGCGTACTAGGTTTCCGGTTCCCTCACTTTTGTTTTAAACCTTCTGTAGTCATATATAGCTCTTTTACTACTACTGCTTTAGTTCATCTATTGTATCTCCCAAGTCGAGTTACCTCAAGTACATCGAGTCACGTTCAAGCACGAGTTCATTAGTTACGACTACAAAACGAATGGTAATTTTTTTTTTTTAAAAAAAAGGTAATTCTAGACAAAGTATTACTTATTCGTTTAGCTTAAGCATATTTTAACATAACGAATACCCAATTTTTGTTGGAATGTTACAATTTTCGAAATTTCCTAAATAGCAAATAGAAAATTAGTATTCAAAGATAATTAGTATTCAGGGCGTAACTTTGAAGGGACCTTTTGGTATTAAGTGACATTTCGTCTAAAGGGGTTTCATTAGGGGCGGACTAGCTGAAAGCTATGTTGTGTAGACATAATATTGTTAACAACTAGTTATCGAGTGTAAAAACACGTGTAACGTTTATATAATTTTATACTCGAATTATTCAGAAGCTTGCTTTCTTTTTGAGCATATACATATTATGTATTATTGTATGTAGATTGTACATTTTTAAATTACATTTTACGATTTTACATATTATACATATTTAGATTATAAGCTTGAGATGTCTTTAGACTTGTTGTTCGTTAAATTTGTTTAATTTTGACAAATTGTATTTTTTATAGTCAGTTTGTATTTTTTTTAATTAACTTTTATTTGCGTTAATTTCATTTAATAGTTGAGTGTTATGTTAAAATTAAATTCTTTGGTTTTATGTCGACTTTAGTTTTATCAATCCTTTTTATCGAATGTATCAGCATTTGAAAGGATTAAAAACATCTCAATTGGATTATGATTTCAATTTATATTGGAAACGGACTCCAATTTATGTTAAAAACTTATGTACTTAGGTACTACAGTTTTAATTTAATCGTTATCTTAAATAGGCGCTTACAATTGACATATTCATAAACTATTAAATAATATATTATTCTTTACTTTTTTTTAAGAAATAAATTTTACAACAACGTTAAGGACTTCTTTTACATATTCCTAAACGTTTCCGTAAATACCCTATCTTATTGGACCCAGTTTCATAAAACTTAATAAATAGTATAAAATAACATATTATTATCACTTCTCAATTCGCAAACAAGTATGCTACCCAAAAATGTTGAATTGGTTACTTCCAACCCCATTTATAGGCCATTGAATATGTATA
Source organism: Junonia oenone (assembly GCA_026122275.1). Classification (NCBI taxonomy): domain Eukaryota; kingdom Metazoa; phylum Arthropoda; class Insecta; order Lepidoptera; family Nymphalidae; genus Junonia; species Junonia oenone. The sequence goes on from JAPEIZ010366993.1 coordinate 6,074, forward strand.
TAAAAAACTTTTATAATTAATTTATTTTTTACAGATTTGCTGATGATATAGAGTTAATGACTGGCCAACGTCCTGGGATATACTGGATGATCTGCTGGAAGTACCTTTCTCCATTGGCGATGCTGTCGATCCTTATATCCTCGTTCGCGGAGCTGGCCATGGAGGGATCAGGTTATGACGCTTGGATCAGCTCTGAAGGGGACACGGTCAGGAAACCCTGGCCGATATGGGCAGTCCTGCTAGTGCTGGTTCTCGTACTGGCTTCTGTGCTGTGGATTCCTGGATTAGCAATCTGCAGGTAATTTTGCTTTTAATAAAGCAAGATATTGTAATGTTGTATCTAAATTTGATCATGTATAACAAAATTCCTAATGAGTTTTGAATGTATTTTGAAGAATAATTCCCAATAAGGACCAGTGACAATAACATTGTCATTAGCGCTAGTATTTCACAGTTCTGGGTTACATTTTAGAACGTCCTGGAAATAAAATAAAATAAAATGGAAATAGATTATAATCCATTACATAATAATATATCAAAATTAATATAATCCATTGTTTCAGGTATTTCGGAATTCCGATAATAGATGACGAGGAACGCGCCTGGTTCCCTGCTGAAGACCTGCGTGACTTCCACGGAATAGAACCAAGACCAGTGTCCACCATCGAGACCTTGCTGTTCTGCACCAGACCTGATGGCTCCGAGGGCTGCTGCTGGCCAGGATGCTGTGAGACGGATGATGAAGAGTAGACGAATTAGTTATCCGTTAATATCCGTTAGTACCAACATATCAGAGTGAAATATCATTTTTTTTTCTTGAAATTTATAGTCTTTTTTAACTTTTCGATCTCCAAAGTAAGATTTATTTATTTGGCTGATAATTTTATAGACATAATCTTAAAATATTTTTTGTATACATTTTGAAATAGTCACATATAATTAAACATGTATATTGTTCGTATTCGAAATATTACACAAAACGTTCATATCAAATTCCATTTACATATCTATGAGACCTTATTTTTCCAGTAAATATTTTCTAATATCTATTAATATCATATTGTTGTCTTTGCGCTCTCGCTGAAGCATACAGACATGCATATAGGTACATACATATTTTAGACACAGACTTTGCTGTCTACTTAGGCTGGATTTCATACTATAATGTCGAGCACGGTTCACTCACGGTCCGATTTCGGTCGGGTAAAATATTGCTAAATGGAAAACAATGTGTAGGTATATTAATATTCTTCGTAAAGTAACGACATACCTACTACACAGATTACGACATTATAAACCGTACACTTAGTGTATATATCAAGTTTCTCTAATTACCTTGAGTACGACACAATAAGTAAAAAATGGCCATTAATATATTCTGTAAAGCTTCCGCACAAAGTAAAGAGTACAAGACATTAAAGCCTGACATTTATGTCGCAATTTGTGTCATAAGTCATAACACAACTTTACAGTCGTCGAGTTTCGGTCCAATGTCAGTTGTATAATATATGGTGAACATGATTACATAACGAAACGTAGCCGTCGCGTCGTAGTCGGCATTATAGTGTGAATCTACCCTCAGTGTTAGTGTTCTTAAAAATTTTTCAATTTCGAGTGAACAAAGACCATAAGGCGAGAGTTTGTAGCAGACATTAAAACAAAAATATAGAGTAATTTTTATGACATAGAGTACCTATAAAACTGAACGCACATAAATGACTTTGGATTAGATAAATCGCAAGATGGCTTTGTCGAAAGTAAATGTGTTTTAAAGGTTTAATCATATCTACTACTGTGTGTTTACATACACATGTAATTGTTAAGTACTATTAATATTAAAAAATATGAAAAATATGAAAGTTATAGTAATATTTTTAGGTTGTTTCGTTACATTATTTTAAATTGATATTATTTTTGTATTAAAATATATACATATGTACGTTAATTAAATAATCGTTAATTTATTTTATTTTCGGGTTTACAATCTCTATGGAATTGGAATCCAAAAAGGTTTTACAAATAGTTTTAGGTTTTTTTTTACAAACTATTTTACTTATTATTTGCGTGTTTGAATAACTTTATAAAAATATATACATGAAGTATTTTTTTAATGATCAATGGCGTTGGTAGCTTGGGTGATACCCGGAGCAGACTCTCAATGCGGTTAAATTGTGGTCCTGTACAAATGTCTCTTTTTGTTAGCAATCCAGTTGAAGTTGCACCCCTTATCACTAGGTTTCGTGCCTTTATGACATACATTTTGACAGAGACTTTTTTTAGGTATTTATCTAGTCAATCGTATTTATCTAGTCCCCTACTTTTCATTAATTTTTCGCGACACTGCAGTTGACCTTTTTTTAGGGATTCAGGCAAATTCTACCCATATTTCTTAATTTGACGCCTTGAAACATACACTTTTACACAAATATTTGCACTTTTCATGATCGGGTGTCACCCCTTAAATGGTGACACCCGTGCCGGCCGCTCCTTCCGCCCCTGCTAGCTACGCTACTGTTTGTTTTCAAAATCACCTTAATTTTCCAAATAACAATATAATTAGAGATATAATCGAGACAATAACGGAACACGACTTTGAAAATCTGTTTTTTTAAGAAATAAGTAGTTAATATTTGTATGTATGTGTATTTTTTAAATATTTGATTTGATGTAAGTAACTATGACAATAAACTTAAAATACTACGACAATACAATATTTTACATATATAACGTATTTAGCAGAATTTTGATGTGATAAATATATTTGTTGTTAACATTTTAGAAGTAAATTATTATTATATAATCTGTATAGATATGTTATATCATATAACATATCTATACAGATTATATAATAATATATATAACTTATATGTTACCTATATCTGACATATTTAAGTTATTTAGAACTAACTTATCTTGTTTCGAGCGGTATTAACGACGATGATTAAATTATTTAAATAGAAACATAAGAATGGAATATGTACACTTCGAATATATCTCAAATACATATGAAGACAGATATGCTTAGGGTTTCGTTATACATATGTTACATAATTTTCTTATATGTACTTAGATATATACTATTTATTGCTATTAACAATTCTGAGTATATTTAGTATGTAGCTATTAGTACTATAAAAATGATTAAATACGTTTATTGTAAATTCTAATGAATAATAACTTATTAAGATCCGTGTTCGCTATTAACATTTTCTAAATTGCTCTTTTGTTAATACAATATTTATAATTATTTTTGTATTTTTTTTTGTACCGTTACTGTTACTACAAATCAATATAGATTATTTCTAGTATATAGGTATGTATGTACACTATATATTTCAAATGTGTTTTCATTTGGTAGCATGTAATATATTGTGTTATATTTATTTTACTTGCAAGGAATTGTTGCGTTATCAATAAAATTATGAAATATTATATCTGAATGATATATGTATGGAAAAAATGGTCGTTATTATTAAAATATTAAAAGCAGTGTGACACTACAAATTTTATAGTAAGATGACGTCCGTACTAAAACTTGGCACCCAATGTGGGGCACGAGAACATAACGGTGATATGTAAAATTCATTTTATTAAGCTGAAAAAAAAAATTAACAATAAAAATATTCTTTATCGAACATAACGCAATCTCTTTGCCATTTCGCCTTTTTATTTCCGATATCTTTTATGTATCGATATCGAGCATGTTCGATAATTTTCAGATTTTGGATATAAAAGTATGATAAACAATATAAAGCAACATGCATAATACCAATCAAAGATGGAAGAAGATGAATTTAACCGTTTTATGAATATGTATTTTTGATAATGTATTCGCTTAGTAATTTTATTGAAAACGAAAATTATATCTTATGATACTATAAGGTAGACATAAGCATATATTGTTTATATTCTATCGGCTATGTTTCGGCCACATTTGCCAATATTTAGCGTCCTGATTGTTCATAAATGATCTTGTTATATAGTTATAGCTAAATGCTGGTAGTTCTAACATTATGATGCAATTGACATAGCTTTCGATGTTATTCGTATGTCAATTAAATCTCAATCACCTTTGTAATTTTATGGCGATTATCAGGACAAGTTACTTAGCCAAGGTTCTTTTTTTAAATAAACTTGTCAAAAAAATTAAAGGATGAAAAAAAATGTCGCACTTTTTAGCGTTTTTCAGGTAGGTGTATTTTTGTTAAAAATAGTCGTATTGGAGTCATAAAATAGCTTCCTAAAGCTTGAAGTCTCTATTTTCGAGACTTATAAACCAATAAAATTTATAAGCATTAGATTTTGCGAAATTCTGGTGAAAAGCGTGAAGAAAAAAATTTGTTAATTTAATTGATTTTTCATTTTTCTCCAAATACCTGGAAAATTATTTTTTTACTAAACCACTATATAGACTAAGTAAGCTGTTGATTCAGCTTTAATTTTATTCCTTGGTGAATTTGATACGACTACTCCTCGCAGAGCTTTAAGACTTTGAATAGAAATGAATATGTTTGTTTTTGATTAACGATATTTCAGAAACCAAAGGCTGCTGTGTGGTTTTTTACAAACTAAAATAAATTTCCTATAAGAAAAAGTCATCTTTTGTTTTAAAAATAAATTTATTCTATTCTTAAAGTGGTTTTGAAAAAGTGACAAAAAACGAGCTTTGGTTGCTTTTTGAAAATGAAACGCTGAATTGAAAATAGTGAGAAAACGACTTACGTTGACTGTACGTTTTAAAGCCTAATGAACTCAGTAAAACACGCAAAATTTTAAATCAATCCCTCCAGTATATTCTGTGTCTCATTCTATTGAATTTTTGAAAAAAAAAAGTATCACATTTTAGCTCTCAACCGCTCACAATGTCTAACGTAATGAAAACAAAAACTTTTTACAACTTTTTTCGTATTTAAGTATAATTATTACTTACAAATTTCATTGGTTTAAAAATCTTAAAACAAGAGACTTCAAGCTTAAAAACGCTGTATTTGTGACTCCAATAGGACCATTTTTAACAAAAATACACCTATCTGAAAAAACGCTAATATTGCGACATTTTTTTTTATCCTTAAATTTTCTTGACTAGTTTATTATTGTAATATAAGAATCAAGTACAATACTCGTCGAAACTCATTTAGCCTAAGTGCTAATGTTTGAGGAAAAATTTAAATATTTAAGCGTAACTTGTGCTAGGCTTCTGTTTTAAAATATCAGATCTTTAGCAAACGATTAAACAAATACAGATACTTGTAACAACCTCTAACACAATAAAGGAACGTAGATTGTGTTAAACACTATTCAGAAACACACGAGAATACTTTTATTCAGAATTGGATTTGAAATTGCTACTTTATGTACATAAAAATAAATAGATTTTAGAGAATGTTTATTTAAAGTACAGTATATCTACTAACTGTTGTGTCATAATAAAGATTTTAAATGAAACTTGACAATAATATTTAAAGTCTACTGGTCTGTAGAAAATTTTATTTAAATATTTTTAGGACATATTTACTTATATTTAAATATCGCACGTGTTTATATCATTGTTGAAACTATAGGAGTTTCTAAAAACAATTTTGTAGTTGTTGTTCCGAATGTTTTTCTTTTTGCTATAATATATTGTAATAACTAACGTACAGTCGTACAATTTTGTGTTAATTATAATTTTTGGTGGTGTACCAAAAATAATTATGAATTTTCTATGTTTAAATTTTGAACTATTTGTTCCTAGACAAAATGCGTAAAAATAAATTTATCTACGCTTAAACTATACAATGTGCGGTAACATTACCAAAATCGACACATACCGTCGATTTAAATTATGATTATATTTTATGAAAACACCCCTAAATTAGTCACATAATGTTGGTATTATAAGTGGAAAAATTTTGGTGATTGTTTTCAGAAAATTTTCCATGTTTAAGTAATGACGAATATGTTACAAGTTAAGTATAAGTAGACTCCAAGAGAGGTATAGACAATAAACTCAAATAACTATATTAATCCCTTAAATATAATGTTACCTACTTGTTGTTTTGTGTACCTATTGTAAATTTTGTCTATCTATTGCGTGTTGATGGTAAATAAACGTTTAAAAAATATTTTCTTTTCCTTATTACCTTCGACCGATTTAAAATTGAAAGTAAAATACTTTTCAAATTTCTTCAGTTTAAGGTTTAAGTATAGGTGCCTTTAGCTTTTTAAATTTTAATTTTTCTTAAAAGAACTTTATTAAAAACTAAAAACGAATAGTAAGTACAGTTTGACCGCAACCGCTGTAAGTACTGCGTATTAGTAAAAAAGAGACTTTACATAAAGACAACAATGCGGGACATACCTACCTGTTTTATAGTCGTTGATAAGTTTCTTTATATAAAATACAAGTTTCTAAAGGGTTTTGTTTATGGTCATAAAGTATATATACGCTGTGCAGTGGTTTAGCGTACCTTAGCGGGGCCCCGTATCAAAAAAATTTGGGGGCCCCAAATTTTAAGTAAAAATTTATCAATTTCAAACTAAACAATTTAAATTAACATTTTTACTTGAAATGTTTTCCCGAAGTTTTAAAAATTGATGATGATTTTTTTATAGGATAGGGCAAACGAGCTGATAGATCAGCTTATGATAAGCGAACACTGACTCAGCCCATGGACATTTGCAACACCAGAGAAGCAACAAAATGCGTTGCCGGCCTTAAATTTTCAAAACTTCCGTTCCATTGTACATTTTAACCTCCTCTTTGCGAATTGCTATTTTGCCACCTTGTATCTCTACCTTTCTCACCGCCTTATTGAAAAAATGAGGCCAAAAGACAGTTTTTTGACATTTTCGATCGGCGAGTACCACTAAGCAATGTAAACTTTCTCTCGAAATCCTGGATCCCGAAATGCTATCCACTCAAGAGCCTTCGCTATAGCAAAGCAAAGCAAAACTCACGCGCAGGGACCACCGTTGCTCAAACACGAAGGCTATGACAGCCGTCATTGATACAAATAAAGGGCCAAGTTAAGAAAGAGACTGACACGATAGTAACGTCAAGACTCTATATCTAGTAAGAGCTAAAGAAATTCTACGAACTGCTCTACTCACTAAAGCTCACATGCACCTCTGACGGACAATTATAACGAAGGTATTTCGGACATTGATATAAGCGATTAGTATTAGCTTTACCGTGAAAGAGCTATGCATTTGCACGAATTTACCGTGGGAGAACCACGCATTTGCACGAATGGGCCGGCTCGATCGGAGTGATACCACGGCCTCACAGAAAACCAGCGTAAAATGACGCTTGCGTCGTGTTTCGCCGCGTAACTGAGGGTACCGGAGGCCCAATTCCCCACCCTTTCCCCATCCATTCCCCCTCCATACCCCTTAAAAGGCCGGCAACGCATTTGTAGCTTCTTTGGTGTTACAAATGTCCATGGGCGACAGCATTCAGTTTCCAACAGGTGATCTGTCAGCTCGTTTGCCGAGCTATCCCATAAAAAAAAGATTAACGCGGCGCTTAAACAACTCAAGAATGGGAGTTTCTAAAGTCTGGTAGACTATCTTTCTAAAAATCCTTAGCAGATGTCTTTAATGCCGTCATCCATCGGGGCACAAAGCCAGAAGCAAAGTTCAGGAGTTCAGTGTCCTTCTAGAAGTGCCAGACTCTACAATTTGGCTAACAAAGCTTTGAGAAAGAAGCAAATAGAATTAGCTCCATCAAGTCCTTTTTTTTATAAACACTTTATTGCACACAAAAGACAAAAGATACAGTGTACATAACATTACAAGAAAATATAACAAAAAAGAGAAGCGTGCAAAGGCGGTCTTATTGC
>JAPEIZ010371231.1:0-13758 GCA_026122275.1 Junonia oenone
TGTCCGCATAATATTACGATGGAAACTACGGAACCCTTCATGCGCGTGGCTCGACACGCACTTGGCCAATTATTTATAAATTATTATTAAAAAAAGTTATCTAAGCAGAGGGGGTCACTTTTACCCTTTTTAACCCTCGACACAAAAGAGGGGCAAAATGTTTAAATTTAAATTTCTCACATTTAAGATATAAGAATGTATGATGTCGATTTAATCAATCATTTTACTAAAACGAAGCAAACCAATGACAAAACGATAACAAAACGTATCACGTTTACTGGTTTAATGGTACTGCGTAGTTATAGAGCGGTCAATTTACTCAGAACTTTAAAATGGTACTCAGAACAGACGAGCCTGGGGGCTAATCACGCAAAACTAACGCTAACGTGTTTCCCTACATTTTTACTTGTTTTAATAAAAGGGCGGTTTTTAATTCGACTTTTTTTTGTATTTGTGATCATCGATATCTTTTTTTGATGGGAAACGTGTAGAAAAAATCAAGGAAATATTTAAATGCTTTTATTTGTTGTTGTGATAAGCAGTGTGATATTTTAACGATTGCAGTCGATTGAAGTTTGTGAAAGTATAATATTGAATTATTATTAAATCACTTTTAGCTTGTACCTAATGTTATAAAAAATCAATTTTTCAATGCTCAATTTTTAAATTCTAGTTCCTAAATAAATAGTTCCTAAATGACATTTAGATAAAAAAATCAAATTCTACATTTTTGGATAATAGTATAGGATAGAGAGAGATATATCAATTATTTTTAGTCGATTACCAACCAACGTTTGCAGTAAAGAGCGATAGCGATGGTTTTGTGTGATAAGTCCCTTTTTGCACTCATCAGATTACTAGCGAGTTCAAATGGGCGTAAAGCCATTTTCTGAATTGGTTCAGTATCAATGGTTATAGGGCTATAGAAATTTTATTTGCTTTTCCACTATGACTGTATATGGGTTGCGGACTTTATAGATAGTTTTATTGTATAGGTTTTTTAATTCTTATTTGTTTATATATAAAGGTGTAATTTTTATTCATACCGAAAACATAAAAATATTTTTTGAGGTTAATTTTTCATTAAAGTTACGTTAAGGCTGTTATTAATTCATTAATTTACCATAGCATTTATCGACATTCTAGAAAAAAATTTCATAGGAAGTACTGAACATCGGGTGAAAAATATAACCCTACTACTCTCAACTAACCTATAAATGTGAAGAAGAGGTTTTTGTATGTAAAGTTAGAAGCCCAAATGAAATAATACGAAAATTAATATCTAAAAAACTAAGCTGTAACCTAGAAACGATAAAAAAGTATGTATTGTAAAGTAACAAAAGACAAGGACGGAACCACAGTCAAAAGCTAGAGTAAAAAAAATATAAAAGAGGAAAGATATGATTGTTTGTTTGATTGAATTGACTAGGCTTTGGAACAACTTGACCGATTTGAAGAAATCTTTCACTGTTGGGAAGCTATACTATCACCGGCGAACATAGGCTATTATGACATTTTCAAAAATCTTTTGAAATATTTATTTAATATCCATGCGAAGCCGGGGAAGACTGGTAGTCCTTACTTATATTATAAATGGAAAAATGAGTTTGTTTATTTATTTTTTTTTTTGTTTGTTCCACTTTACCGATTGCTATAAAATCGCGGCTACAAAGATAGAAGTCAAGACATAATAGGATACTTTTTATCTCGAAAAAAAAAGACAGATTCCCGAGAGAACAACGGTTAACGATATCCACGTACGTAGCATTGGGCAAAAGCTAGTTTATAATAATATTATATTATAAACTAGCTTTTGCCCAACTTTTTTTATAATATTATATGATTGTTTGTTTAAAATGAATAGGCGTTGAAACAATTGGATTGATTTGAAAAATTCTTTTACAGTTGGGAAGCCGTACTATCTCCGATGAACAAAGGGTATATTGTATTTCTGTAAATAACTTTTTACAAAAAAATAAACCGACTTCTTAAAAGTAAACTAAAAAGTCATAAATAACACATCCTTCTACAAAATATTGAAGTCACTATAGGTACCAATAAAATTTGAGGAGTTCCCTCGATTTCTCCGGGATCTCATCATCAGACCCTGATATCCTCATCATGGTACCATTTCGGGAATACCTTCTTTCTAACTAAAAAAAAATCATCAAAATCGGTTCAAAAATGGCGAAGTAATCGGCGAACAAACATAAAAAAATATACCGGTCGAATTGAGAACACTCCTTTTTTGAAGTCGCTTAAAAAGGTAGCAATACTCGTGCGAAGCCGGGGCGGCCTGCTAGTAGAATATAATTCCACGATCAATTATAATTATGCGGTATTTGATATGATCGCCGCGCCTTCCCCCATCGTATCAGAGGCGCGGTTAATTAGCAGTTGCCCTTTAAATGTTGATTCATGTAATTTTTGCTGAATTATTCATGAAATTATTCGATTTTATTGACTATTCAATTAATGAAATAATTAAGTTTATATAAATTAATTATACGTTGTATACATAAAATAGAATAATACAGTCAAAGTCAAAATATACTTTATTTAAATAGGCCCAACAAACTTGATAAGTGGGTATCTAATTTTTTTTTATTTAATTGACTATCAATACAAGTTTTAAACGCCATAAAAAGTCATCCCTTTTTTAATACATTTTTGAACTATCACAGTTTAGAGTGGCATCCAGAAGTACGAAACTTAACCACAAACACAAATATATATGTACATATAATATTAAATAGAATTATTTGTTATAACCGGCAATCAAACCTGTGACTGTTAACATGATGTATACTTATTGTGTTAACGCCACAAAAGTTAATATTCAATTTGTTATAAAAATCGATTTTAATATTTTTAAATCGATTTTCCGTTCATATGCATGAAAATAATACAGAACATAATTTCAATTCTATGTCAAAATCGATTTAAAAAAAAAAATTCTCTTCATCTATACTCAGTGGCGGATTTATCCATAGGCCAATGAGGCCCGGTCCTACAACGCTCGATTTTTAGGGGAGTCAAAATTCGCTTTTCTGGGGCGGCAAAGTAGCAAATAATGAGGCAGACAGTCTTTTTTTAGCGAAATTAGTATATTTAAGATACGGAGCGGAGGGTGTCGAGCTTTTTTTTAACTCAATTTGTACCTATATGTCACATAGAGGATGGCTAAGCTAGGGGCGCCGTATGAATTAGGGCCTAGGGCGCCACTTGTGTTAAATTCGCCACTGTGCATACTAATATTATAAATGCGAAAGTCTATCTGTTTTTCTGGTACATTTGAGGCATCAATAGCTGAAGAACTTTCGATGAATTTTCATATGAGTATAGATAGAACCTTGGTCGTGGATAGAAGTTACTTTTTTGCCCAATAACTACAATAATACGTGTTAGCAGCCGCAGGCTAAAACTAGTATGTATTTTATATATTACCAACAGATTTTAATTATACAAGTTTTGCTGCAAAATGTTCGATGAACTTTGATATTTACGATAGCAATATTGTAATTGCGATATACGGGATATACTTTTTTTTGTTAGCAATCAATGGAATATGGAAAGTATTGGGATTAATGTTTATTGATTTATCTAGTATTTTGTATTACATACTGATTTTTGCTTTCACTCTTGTATCACTTAGTTTGGAACGTATTGAAATTTTTATTTATCAATCATTTTAGAATGTGTTAGAGTTCCAGATAACAAAAAAACAATTGTTATCTGGAAACAGAACAAACACACAAACTCACTTTAAAAATTTTAGTATCTTTTGCGTGGCGTAGTTTTTTCCGCCTTACTGATACTTCGAAATTAGGTACCATTTATCGAAATAACTTGCAATTAGATACCTTTACCTTAAGGATGATTGCGAATAACAAAGCATATCGAACCAGTAGTCTTTGTATCTATATAAGATTTTACGAGAACACCTTTTCAGCCACAAACTTGTGACGTCAGACGTTCCACGTGTCTTCTCCCGCGTGGGTGTTTGTTCGACATGCAAATGTAGAAGTAATTTATCTAGAACATTCTTGAACATTACGAAGAACTAATAGGTAATACTTTAAGTGCTTATTGACGACGCCGATAAAAAAATATATGTTTCCAGGTAATATCACCCGAAATTACACATCGAGATAACGACTTGTTAATTTTAAAATGTTCATACTGTCATCAAAAACATGTAAGGAAACCTGTATCCCTATATTTTGTTTAAATATTGGCCAATACATTTTGTTGTCATTTGTTAACAATGTGCATTTAAGGACTATGGTTGTCGAACCCACTTTTTAATTTACTTTGAAAATTTCTCAAAGGTTCTCAAATCGGTGCGTATTTTAATAATAATGTTTTCGTTACGTTTGCTTGTCAACTTCGGCACTTATGAAACGAATTTCAAAATTCTATTTTTTTCATTTGAAAGGATATTAACCTAACTATCAAAATGTCTCGACAAATTTTTTATCAAAATTTAGTTTTTTAACGATTCGAAAAAAGGAAGTATGTCTTATACATTTTAAATACAGGTGTTGCTCTTTTTATATATAAAAAAGAAATTATTCACTATATTTTCTTTACATTATCAGAATTTTTCTCCTTAGCTAAACAATTACTATGAAATGGAAACTAAAATAAAATAAAAATATAGGTATTTCTTCATTTTAATTTCATTATTTATTTTAAGATGTAAAGTAAATCAAATAGCTTCGTCAGTGAAACGCCAGGTTTCTATAGAATTACTTCGGAACACGTTATTGAAAGGTCTATTAAATTGATAAATTACTTAAATAAATAACGATTTCAGCGAAAGTAAAACGTTTAAATTCAAAGGCTATTAAATTGTTTGAACCGATTTGAAACAATTTTACTTATTTCAAAGCAGATTGGTTCCATAGAATTTTCATTAAATTAGGTTCAACAGTTTGTTTTGCATAATCAAGGTAACAGAAATTTGTAATATATTCAAATTTTCAAATTCAAATTCAAAATAATTTTATTCAAAATAGAAATATTAAATTCACTTTTTGAACGACAAATAAATCTACTACGGTTTCGGAAAAGTTAAGCCTCAGTCCTGAGAAGAAACCGCGAAAGAAACTCAGCGGGTTTTCTCTCAGATTATCTATTAATGTATTTTCAAAGTATATCGTTTTATTTCTAAAGTTGCTCATAAATTGTATTATTTATTATCGATTAAATATCAAGAAAGAAATAAACTAGTGGAAAACACAAACGGGGTGAGCTAAATAAAACCGTTTAAAAAGCTATTAGGTACTGCTATTATTTAGCAGACCGCCACGGCTTCGCATCGGTATTCCTAACTTTTTCGAAAATTTAATATAGCCTATGTTCACCGGAGATAGTGTAGCTTGCCAACGGTAAAAGAATTTTTCAAATCGGTCAAGTAGTTTCAGAGCCTATTCAATTCAAACAAACAAACGATCAATTCTTTCTCTTTATAATATTAGTGTGGATGATGTTGACGGCGCTACATTCTCTGGTTTTACGACACTATAACCTTACCAAAGAACTTAAAGAGGACAATTTCATTAACTACCATTAAACTTGTTATTTATTTACAGCGCGAAAAAAGAGCAAAACTTGTGAAATAAAAATATCGTTATAAGAAACAGGAGGTCATTACCCGGTGTAAAACGGAATGGGACAATGGGAGTGTTAAATGTCTTAAGAGGTCAAGCATTAAACTAAATTATTAAATATAGCGCTACTTTTATATGAAAGTGAAAAAGTCTAAAAATAGCGTGTCCACTGTTGGCCTATTCAATTAAGGAGAAAGTTTAGGAGGTTCATCCACCACGCTGCTCCATTGCGAAACGGATGCAGGTTTCCTCCCGATGTTTTCCTTAACCGTCGAGTACGAGATGAATTTAAATACTTTAAATCTTAAAAACTCTGCAGTGCTAGCCAGGGTCTAGATCCAAGACCATCGGTTTTGATCTTATATCTTGTATACTTTATATCGGTGATCACTTAGTCATTTCGGCTCTTACTTTTATTTTTCATGAGCAGTCACTGTCTAATGGTAAACTTGTATGAATATAGTAATAATTTAAACCTTTTTAATATAAACATATACCTAAAGCTCTCTTTCAAGTTAAGATATCAAAAACATCCAAAAAAATACTCTTTTTAGCTCGTGTCTACTTCTTATTTAAGTAAAAATGTAAAAAAGTAAAAATGTCTGGAACATTGAAAAAAAAACACTTGATTTTCTTTTCTTAACGTTTAAAGTGTTTGAGCCTTTGGCAAAAGAACATTTACACGCCTTAGATTATGACTCTATACATCTTTATAGTGTAATGAATTCAAATACTACTGCAAAATTCATACGCCAAGTTGGATGCTTTTGGCATACCTCCAAAGTTAACAATACTGGAGCAAGTGTTTATTTAACAACCTGCATTATTATTGTGTGGTCAAATAAAATTGTATGCATGGATTTCAAAATTTATGGTGAACAATTAATTAAACAACAATTTATAAATAACGCATTGAATTATATTGATTATACAATAAACCAAGTCGAATGCAAAATGTATCAATTTTGTATATGATATCAGTCAACCGCGGTATTACGAAGAAAGCTAATACATTCTGAGCTATTCGAAAAAAAGGCTTAATCAATAAATTAATAAGCTTTTTTTATTATAAAAAGGTAAATAAGTAAATTAAACGTTTTGAGAATAAAATAAAATTGTGAATTTATATATTAAGGCGTAATTTTGAATACCTTAGAATTAGGTACTATTTTGTAAATTACTAACGAAATTAAGTGCCTTTACTTTATAAAAGGAATAAGGGGAGTTACTGTACGTTACGCAACTACTTCACGCTGATATTTAATGGGTGACTGGTATTTTGCCGGTAAAGCCAGCCCAATTACGAGCTGTTCTCTGTTACAGCTAGGTTTTGCAACAGTATCCTTTTTTTAACGCTGGGGATTGCTTTTATGCATCGCGCCCGAGATAACTCAGGCGGCAATGTGGGACAGATAACAAAAGTACCAGACTACCCACTAAAAAACCAAATGGTACCTGCATCATCTTTGTTGGGCGTCATGGGATCGCTTGCTCGTGCTACCACGACGCCCCAATGATTAGCACGCCTATACGGGCCTACTTCGCCTAGAGAATGCTCCCGGGTACGGAAAGCACACTCCCGCCCCAGTGGTATATCGGTTATTACGTCTGCCCTATGTTCTTTATGGTGGAGGGAGAAGATGCGCATAACGCCGTCTTCTCTCTACCGGTCGTCTTCTGCGGACCGGGTCAACGAGAACGAGTTTCCTACAACAGTATTCTAAGATTATAATAATCAAATAAACAATTAAACTTGTCATCTAATAATCGGTTCATATATACATACAAATATGTCCTCTTTTTAATACAAGTATAGATATAGATACCACGGCAAAACGCTAATATTATTACGAAATAAGTGTGGGTCGTTACATCGCTATAATTAAACACAACAAAGGCGCAGCTTTTGTCGTCCCGTTCATTGTAATACGAGTTTAAGTGGTTGAGATTTCTGAGATTCCTGGTTGAGGGCCTCCGACAGATGGCGTTGTGTTGCGAGAAATATTGTAGGGTATGACTTATTATTCTGAGTATTTTCGCGATACTAATTAAAGGTGAGGAGCTAGTTTTGATTAGTTTTTTCTTGACCGTCTTCAAATAAGGTTTTTCTGTTTATTTAAAATATGATAGTAGCCGACATAAGTTTCTCAGTTAATAATAATTACAGCATCAATATTTATGAAGAATTTTCGGCATTTCGGTTTAACAAAAAAAAAAGTAAATAAAAAAATGGAATCAACTTGGAAACAAAT
Source organism: Junonia oenone (assembly GCA_026122275.1). Lineage (NCBI taxonomy): Eukaryota > Metazoa > Arthropoda > Insecta > Lepidoptera > Nymphalidae > Junonia > Junonia oenone. Next base: position 7,868 of record JAPEIZ010371231.1, read on the forward strand.
ATTATCGAACAAAAATAATTAGATCTTATAATAAGTATGTTGATATAAAATGGAAACTTCAAATTGATAACCTTTATTTTTAAAGTTGGTTAAAACTAATAAGTCAGGAAGTCCTACATAAGTATAACTTTAGAAACAGGGGCCGTAATTAATCGACAGGTCGATTACCGAGCCATTAGTTAATATAACACAGCTAAGTGTTTGCGTTTAATTAACCACGTTAACTTATCGGAGCGAACGCGGATTTTAACGGAAGTAAAAATTCTAAGCGTTGTTTTTCAAAGTAAATTAGGTGTTTTGTTAAAATTTCAAAATAATGTGAAACGATTTTGTACCATACCCCAAATTGAAGCAAATGCAAGCTAATAAAAATATTCAAAATCGGGCTAATAGTGTGGAATTGTGGAAGATATGAGCGGATAGATCTACAAATATATAATAGAAACGTACACTTATTGGCATACACTTTTGAAATTTGACATACATGTTTAGAAGCTGGTATAGACTAATATATCCAAAAACAGTATTATGACAATATTACATACATATATGTATATACACATCAAATAGATAGTCTTCTTATTTTTTATGTCGAATACAAAAATAAACAAGCGCAACAAAACTATATCTAAATCATATTCACAGACAGATTCAATTTAATTTATATATACGAATACAATATTAAGATTCAAGTAGTGGCTGAAAATTTCTCCCGCACGGACTCTGGTTATGACACGTTCCCTGGAATCCATTTCATATTTCTAGGTTTATAGCACTCGAGTATATGACCTAGAATCGAATGTGTAATGTTAGTAACTACCTATACTTTACTGTTATTACAAAGAAGGAAAAAATGTATGTATATAACGATTAAACTCATAACTAGAGACCGGATTATATGTATATGCATTTGCATATATTTGCCACTTTTTGAGAATAATGCATATTTCGGTCATTTCTTGGAAAAATTGCATATTTTAGCGATTTTGGTGGATTTTAATTGCATATTTCACCTAAAAATCAAGAGTAAAATGCATATTTTTGACGTTTTTGTCTCGCGCTTCGGACTGGTTTGGTTGACGACCTTTTTTTTACTCGGCACTAAATTTCGCGGAAACGTACGTGTGAAATTTTTTTTTGGTCGCCACTCAAGAAAATTGTGAATTTTACTTTTATTGTATCGGCAATTGGTAAACACCTATTTTTACTGTTTTTTCGCTAAAAATTATATGCATTTGCATATTTTTTGCATATTTCGCCATTGTTGGTGTATAATGAACATTTTATGTTGCATATAATCCGGTCTCTACTCATAACTATTACGCTGATTCTATGAAATTATTTTACCATTATAATGTTATATCATCCCTGATTAATACCCTTACTTATATATTAGAAGTGTGAAAGTGAGTTTTTTATTGTTTGTTTGTTCCTTCTTCACGCTGTAACCACTGGACCGATTGATTTGAAATGTTGCAGGTATAAAGTTAGAAATCTAAATTAAAATAAGAAAAATGGCACATTCCCGAGGGAACAGCCATTCTAGCAATTTTATTTTGCAAGCAGGGTTAAGGAACTTCAATACGAAAGATCTTCTTCTTCCTACCATTTTCACGGACTTAACCAGGGTCTGCTTTCTTCTAGCCTAGGCTACTGATTTTTGTGTAGAGCGATTGCCGTCTGCGACCTCCGCAACTCAGAGGACAAGCCAGTACAAACCATTTAGACTAGAATATTTACCTACTATAAGTAACGGATATCAATACAAAATATCTGTACAAAACAAATGTAAGCCTGGACTATGATTGGGTAAAGTACCTTATCACATAACATTTAATATGTTTAAATTAAATCTAATTGAGGTAATTCCATGCAAAATAAACTTACATAAGAGGAACGTTAACTTTGATTACTGCTCCTATGCGAGTACAAGCACATCAAAGCATGCAATGTTACACCTTAATAATATAACTTTAAGAACCAATATCGTCCGAAACTACCCTGCAGCAGCCATGCAAAGATTGAACTTCATAAGCCTTCAAATTGCATATTATATTGTATTGACTTACAAATTTGTAGGCTCTCGGCTAAGTAAAATTAGATTTCGTATAACATAACTTGTAGTTGAATAATATAATAATTTATTCCGGTTTCAAAGAACATATAATTCATAACAGTTATAACAATATTTTGTAAACATTTTATTTATCCTTTATAGAAATATAGTCATTATTGGTTAGTGTGGCTATTTCGGACATCAAATTTTCGTAGCTATTGTAAAATAATAGTTAATACATTTAGTAATAAATACTGAAAACATTAAAAAATAAAAACTCTAAGTTTAATTTTTTCATGATCGTAAATCCGGTTCGAAAGACCAAAATCATGTAAACAATTCTGACCACAATAACATAAAAGTTCATTTTGAGTACAATGTCAGGAATTAGGAGCTATAATCATGCTCAAATTTCCATTGAACATATATAATATTCCCAATCAATTCCATGTGCATAATTAGCTATGAAAATGAATTTATGAATATAATGTTCTATATGTTTAAAAAGACAGAGTCCTATCTCTATAACACAAATGGGTAATTTCATAGTAAATTATCACTATAAATCAAAATACCAAATCAAAAATCCTTCTTCGTAATACGTTAATTCTTCGTTACTTACTACTTTGCTACTTACTAATCAAATTAGATTTTTGTACTGTTTGTGTTTCCAGTTTAAACCAGCGCACCAAACTGTAGGGAGTATAACGGCTAATGTTGCAGAGATTTCAGTTTACTGCCAGTTGCAAGGCTTACCGATGTCAATAATGTAACCGATATCCATTGTCAAGTTCCGAGAATTACCATAAATGCTAAGAGCTGGTAACTTGTGGGTAAGTTGCCTGCAGTTAAGTCACTGACTACTGACTTCATAATTTCATTCATATTGATATGCTATTTTGATATCAGCATACTACACTTTGACTTTAGATGGTCTTCGAGGAACGAAAAGAAATCAGAAAGATGAAGAAGAATTTATTAAAATAAAAATTATAATAACACTACAAGTATTTAAACAACGTTCAATGATATTCTTGACATTCATGCTCATCAAAAATAAACACTTAAATGAAGTGATGAAAAGTATTGAGTATAATTTTCATTGCTTTTGAATACTTACTTACTTTATTGTTCTTTGTTGTTTGATGTAAGAAATGGATCTGCAAACTTCTTACGAGTAGGAAGAAAGACTGCTTCCGAAGTTGCGTCAGATTAAAGAGACTTCACGGCGATTGGCTCAACTTTGCAACAGTGGAATTCCAACGTCTACAATTGGAATCCATCCAGAAATCGGTTACCGAAATTCTGTTGCGATTGGACAATTTTACGGAAAAATTGGAAACTCACGGATTAAGGACAACAAAGGGTGTAAAATCTCGCCGTATTACCCATAAAACGAAATAAACCTGGATATTTTACGTCAGAAATTTGGTGGAAATTCTTTGTAATATTTGTAAACAATTTTCGTTTAATCCGTGAAGAGAATGGCAGAACTATCAAGCTTAACAATGAATTCGATTTACAATGAGTACTTTTTGAAATGTATTGTAGATTTTATAGTGTTCGATAAAATATTTTTATTTGAAAATGTTATATAATTTTATTCGTTATGAGGCGTTGTCTGTAGGATTCCACGTGGTTTTTTAGTTTATTAAAAAGGAAAATATAAAATGTAAATTAATTAATTATTTAAAAAATGTTTATCTATTTGGTATATTCTATTTGGCTATTCTGATTGTGAAGGATATGGAATTCATTGGATTGCTCAGTATTTATTATCACAATTATTCCACCATGATAGACATTGCCACCATGATTTCCTCAACGAAAAAACTAAAAAGCAAGAGCTTCTTTAGTCTTCATCGACGTGCCTACTCTGGACTTTAATAATAGTAAAAGGCTTGAAGCTAGTCCTTTGGAAACAGGAATACTCATTTTTGGAACTGTGTTGAGAAAGCACCTTATCTAATCACGGAAATTTTACTAATAATGGAAGTAGTTGTGGAAACAGCCAAAACTTATTATTATTATTAAAATAATCTTAAAAATTGTTCCCAAACTGGTGCATTTTTCTCGTAGAGTATAAAATTTTTGTCCAAATACTGCTACCATTCCACACAGATGTGATGTTTAACATTCAGTTTAATTTTATTTCATAATACAATATTATATGTATGTGTATGTTTTAATCTAATGGGAATTAAATAGAAATAAAAAGATTTCTAATGTTTAATCTTTATTAAATTCAAAATCCTGCCGTTTAAATTTACGTGTCTAGTAAAATAAAGTCCCTACAGACCACCCAGGAGGGGAAAATAATTTGCCAAATGGTCTCTATGTATTTTCTTTAAATTACGTAAGTAATCCAACTTCTCTTGTATAGCGCTGCTTATTATGCCGGTAAGTGCTAAATTTGGAAAGGCACTCTTACTTTCTGCTTCTCCTCCTGTATTGCTCGTTGGTGTTTCATCTTTGTTAGTACTGTCTTCTTTATTAGTATCTTCAGATTCAGGTTTCACATCTTCACTGTTACTAGACGCGCTATTTTGATTGCGATTTTCATTTCCACTTTCAGAACTACTTGGTCTATTATTGGACGATCTTTGTGCAAGAACAATGTCAAATAAAAGGAAGTATCCAAGAACGATGGTGAATATGTGTGACATTGTAGACTTGCGTATTAACTGAGTGGTTTTCAGTGAATGAGGCGTCGGTGGTATTGGACCAATGTAATCAAACGCTTTGTATGAAAGTGCATCCGACTACGTGAAATCGTTAAATTAAATTGTCAGACACGGTTGCCATGAGTATATTTGAAATTGCTTCCATATATTTTGAAATATTTGGTTATTACGCGCGTTAATTAAATATAATCGTGATGTTTTAGTATCAGTGTGTGTCAGAACTGTGTAACAGGTAAAAATTATGTTATTATCTGTTAAATTGTAGTGAAATTGTATAGGTTTAAATACAAGCGTGGAGAAAATATCGTGAAATTAAAATAAATATGGTTTAAAGGTACATTTTTTGCAATTGTACAAGTAAATGTAAGAATTATACGGTTCTTAAATATTACTTGAATTGATATAATATAAAGAATTATATTTGCATGAATCTAAAACAATCAATAAATATATGATATTTTCTTTTTGTAATAATTTAGTAATTTATGTATTAAAAAATTATTAAGTTAATAAAAGCGCCTATAATTATAAACTTGTTATTTTTACACTAAATTTGAGGCTTTTAGCTGTAATTTAATGAAATATGAGCGTTTTTAAATGTAAATTAAGTAATTTTCGTGTTAAAATTTTATAAATATTACATTTTACGACAAAGTGTCGAAAATTCCTTGAATAAAATTGTTATCGACGAAAATAATTTTTAACATTAAAACGAATTCGGAAAGCTGTTTTATAAGAATGTTATACATATATACAAACACACAAACATACATAGATATACGCATGAAATTTGATACATATGTTAGACTAACATATCAAAAAACTGAGCATCTCTGACAACCTTACAAACAACAACAATTTGTAACCTCTTTCTTTTTGAAATTAGATAATGAAAAACTTAAATAAAACATCGTATTATTTTTATATCGTTCCATTAAAACTACTTTTATTTATCTTTTCTTTGTTATGGAAAGCAGTAATAGCTCTACATCATTCTAACAAGAGATTTTAACTTTATTCATCTATGGTAATATGTTAATTTAAACCTAAAGGACTCTACCCACTACAACGTATCATACCATGGCCGTGCTATGAACGTATCAGACACGTCAAGCAACACGATACGCTCTACTATGCCCACTAGAGCGTAT